>ML769336.1:275816-570717 GCA_009732865.1 Stipitochalara longipes BDJ | reverse complement strand
GGTCAGCATCCTAGGGATGGAACACGAATGAACTTGTAGCAACTATGAATTCTAGTAAGAGCAAACTATTTTAACGTAGGAGATGCTTCTAGGGAAGTAAGAACATTACGCCAGATTTTGTTGTCATCATTACGCTCCAGCTTGCTGTTTGGCGAGTGCTGCATCAGAGAAGTCAGCTAGACTTACTGCTTCCCTAGTACTTGAGCCATTTTCAAACGAAAGAAACTTTGAATCTAATGAATATTAGCTAACAGTTATTTGTAGAAATTTCAATACCGGGTGGGTAATAAACGCTATTAGATAGTAGATAGAAGTATGTTGACCGCCCCAACAGCTCAAGGCTCAGATTCTGAACTTCCCTAGAGCTGTAAGCACCCTCTTTTCTCTCCTCTCGTCGACTCTCTATGCAAGTCCTATTGTCAACCATTTCCCAACATTCAAAAAGCACCTACAGTTGAATATCTCCCCCAAAGTCACGTGCACTACCCCGCGGCAGAACCCCTTCACCGCCCTGCATCCCGCCACTTACCTCAAAATGCGAGGCCCCCATTTCCTTCCCAAACCTCTAACAACCACACAACACCATGCCCTCACTCGACGATCCCACCTCAACCTCACCCAACACAACGACAACAACACGCTCACGCTCCCACTCCCCTGTTCACCCGCCCTACAGCCCAATAACGCCGACCCTCTCCTCCGCGCGTCTCGCCTCCACCACTTCTCCCCAAACCAAAAGCTCAGCCCAAGCCTCCTCGATCCGCTACACACACACGCAAGCCCCTCAAACCTCGATACAACCCCCTCAACTCCCCGTCACAACCGTCTCCTTCGATGATAATCCCGATGTGTTGGCGTTGAAGAGCGCAGCGTCCATCCTGCAGATCCAGGCCCGGAACGCAGTGCATGATATCCAGGCACTGCAGCGGATCAAGGAACTTGCTCTCAGGAAACCGGAGGAGTTTGGACGCGCGCTGGAGAGTGGGGCGATTAGGACGAGGAACGATCCGTTGTATCACCCTGGAGATTATGTTGAGGATGAAGATGATGGGGAAGAGGAGGACGGGGATGTGGTGATGGGAGGCGTGAATGGGAGTAAGCACAAAGGCGAGAAGGTCAAGAAGGTGGGAAAGGCAGGGAAGGGAGACAAGATGGAGAGAGAGAAGTGGGAGCCGCTCCCCGCGCCCCAGAATGTGGTGCGCTGTCCGCCGATTAACTGGAATCAGTACGCTGTTGTTGGGGAATCGTTGGAGAAAATACATAAAGATCAGCTTGAGCGGCCGAGTGAAGGATTCCCGGCTAGATTAGGCAGCGATGGACAACTCGTGAGTGGGGGTGAGGGACCGAGGAGACAGAGTGAGGTAGGGGCTGTGATCGCAGCGCCGTATCAGCCTGGACGGGATAGGATCGAGAAGATGAGCACGAGGAAGGGTGGGAAGCGATAGTGGATTATGGGGGTCGGATGGCATTATGATATCATGATGTAATTTGACCACAGCATGGGATGGCGTTCGGAGTGCTTGGCGCTGGGATAGAGTTTTGTCGGAGTACGGGACGGATTACACGATGTATGGGATACGAATGAACATGATGGTTGGAAATGGCATTGCCATGGAGGCAGCAATGCATAGATAGGTCTTCGAATTCAGAATTCGTCCCCTTAACTTTTGCCTCTTTTAGTATTGTGACCTTGTATTGTACAATTCTACTCTGACCTTCAAGCAGCAGAATCATGAAAGTCAAACTCTACCGTCCTCGTGATTGCCCCATTTTTGTTCTGAAAATCCCGGGTTTCCTCGCTGCTATTGTGAGTGCCAGCCTGTGATACTGTGCCCTCAATAATCCTCTCCTGCGAGCCGGACATTGCGCCATGTGCATCGATTCGGGTTTCCACGTGTGAAATGGGGTACATGGAGATATTGGAGAGACCGTTGTTGTTCTTGCGGCTGGAAGGATTGTTGACATGACGGCTACGGCTTTGAGATGAGCTTTCATGGATGTGGTTCGTGACGACGAGCCTTGAGGCTAAGATATCGATGCTGCTGTAATTAGCATCATCCGGTGGTAACCAGAAGAACTGAACCTACAAAAACATCACCGGAAACAAGCACTCCAACGTGTATACAAATCTGTCGAGTTGACTTGCGGTTGTGGTTGCACTCTGGGCTGTTGTTTGAAAGGAATAGGTGATGGCACGAGAGAAGCCAATAATGGCCAACGTCGCCAGCCTTATTTCTGTGCTTCGCATCAAATAACTGAAGAGTCCGGAGCTCGAAGCAGCTTCTATGGATGTGCGGCGGGCTGAGGCGAACTTCCTCAAGAGGAAGAAGGCGCTTATACATTCGACAAGTGCTATGGCGCTGAAGTAGCCGACATGCAGGTGATCGATAGTGTTTTGACGGCTAGTGCTTCCCTCAAGAATGTCTCTAGCCCGGCTGACGAGAATGAAGGTACGGATTGTCAAGAGGATGGTCATAATTATCCAGAAAAGGGACATGAATATGACGCGACTTCTCCCTTTGAGGACGCGCGTCAGGATCAAATAGCTGTAGAATGACAATCCTGCTTCTTGAATCTATATTCCGTATTTTAGTTAAGACTATATTGCCGTAAGAAATATCACTTACCAGCCAGGTTATATCTGCAACGGCTGCGGCGACGACAGTGCCGGTCTTGGGGTAGTCTGCGTAAAATGCATAGTAGCAGAGACCGTTTGCTATTGTACCAGCGACTGATACAACTATCGGAACGAACGAGATTGGTGAGAGAGAGGTGATGCCAATGATCATGAAACCAAATAAAACATTCACCAAGCCAATACTACTGAGTATTGCCCAACTCTCTTCAAAATAGACTGGGACAGTAGACGTAGCCATGATATGTATGCATACCGGAGGACAGTTACAACCCACGAGGCGGAATTCGAGGCCAACCTTATACCGATTTCTGGGAACACATGTTTCCAAGAGCCTAGACATCTGGAGACACCCTCATGCAACTGTGGAGGGACCGAGGACAAACTAGAGCATTGCGTATCAACTATTGGTTGAACGGAATCTGTCCCGTACATTGGTGACAACCTTGCCGGCACAACAAGTTTTCAACCAGCCTCGTAGTGGATACCAAAAGCGGCACTAATTAACGAAGTCCCCAATTAAGCTGGACGTCAAGCAAAGAGCGCTTTTGAATGTCCCATGGCTTTATGGACAATGGTCAGAGGCAGACTCAGAGGGTAGACTCCGAATGTACCAAGAAAGGAAGAACTTTCAATTGAGATGCTAGAAATTGTCCAACTTGCCTTTGGGACATTGAGATTTCGGTGCCGCCTTTTCTGTCTCCACAAGCCAGCATCCTGACTTCGCATTATCACATCCTCGCGGCCGATCCGGGGAACAGACGAAACCGTTCTACCCCTGTTTCATTTTCATCCCGTCCGTACTCAGCCACGTGGTGCTAGCTTGACTTTGGTACATGGCGGGATAGATCGAACTCAAATATCGCGAACTCTTTCGACGCCTGGATGTCCCAATTTTACTCTCAATATAACGGCCTTTTTAATTTCTGGGTGATGCCGCAATATTTGCTTTTCGTCCGTTGGAGCCGGCTTTCCAGAAGCTACTTTCGAGGAGAGATCTGAAGTAGAGGGCACGGATGATGGCGGCTGCCGGGATCATCCCGATGCTCGAAAATCGAGTTTGGAACTTCGCCAATACAGAGACCACACTAGATCCTGAGCTACCACGCTACACTCTGGGGGGCGTTCATTCGTTGCACAACAACGATGGTCGCATGAGAAAATTTGGAAACTTCCCCGCTGTCTAGCCGAGCCGCGTTGGAGGATTCTACGGATCAACCAATCAATACTATCCATTTGGATCCGCATGGACAAGCCAACAACAAGAATAGACGCAATCGAAACAGACGATTTCTGCGTCAGGAAAGATATCAAAAAGCGATCTCCCAATCATGTCGCCATCGGTCGGGGGTTATAGATTAGAATCTGACAGCGAAAATAGATCGTTCCGGATTCCGAAGCCCGATCACTTACCTGCAGAGGACTACATCCTATCAGACAGCTTCGTCTTGACTTCCGGTTTCGACCGGTAAAGATCCTTACAATATAACTCCTAACCGCCTAAGGACATGACAAACCGTTCAAAGCTGATACCGCCACGGTAAGAATCCAGGAACTCTAGTATAAAATCTATCTCCCACATATCGGTGCCTCTGGGAGTTGCCTTCGCTGTATATCGAGTCTTGTAGAACTCCCAGGAAGCAGGATACCAGCCCGATTGGTGCCAGTCAATTAACGCCATCACTTTTGGCATCCCAGTTGGATATCTGGACTGCATAATACTGCTGCGATGCACGTCAGTATGAGTGAAGATAATCTGGGCCTCGTCCAGTAATCCCGAACGCCATGGTCGGGAAATGCTTTCGGGTCCTGGCCAGGCGGTCGTGAGAGGTTGGCGAACCAATCATGGAATGAGGATACATCATTGAAAGTGACCGTCGAATGTTTGCTCTCGAGGATTATATCGCCAATATGATGTCCGTTAATGCTGCCTGTAACATAGACTGAGACATATTGCAGAAGGAAAATAGGTGGTCAGAAGCTTACCTATGAAAAGGTCGGCTAGGTCCTGTTTAAGCTGGCGTAAATCTCCCAATATCCGGTCCAGTTGCACACAGATCTCATATTTTTCCTCAACCACCAAGTCCGGCCACGCGTCTGCGAGAGTAATACCATCTATGAGTTGCACGTAAAGGAAGATCTGGCCTTGGTTTCGGCACCACCCATAGATCTCGGGGACTGGCACGCTCGGGAGAAAGTGTTGGATTGCCCATATACACTGACCTTCGGCAAAGGTGATTCTGGGGCTATATTTGACGAGGAGGTTGAGGGCAGGAAAGCTGACTGGCGTAGGCGTTGCCCATGGATCTGTGTTTCCAAGGCGGCGCACATCCTCAGGCCTGGGTAAAGAGCCATGACCCTTCGAAAAGAAGCTTGACTCTTTAAATATCACGTTTTCGCCCGAGGGAAGCATCGAGGGAGCCAGCAGTGGCCCTTGACCTTCTGCAACGCGTCGTGACAATTTGATGCCTCACGATCGGAATTGAAGGTGAAGCTCCTCTGACCACGATGGATTTATTAGCATGTAAAGGCGGAGGCAGATTGCTGTAGGGAATGCGAGTGTGGACAGATTCATGTTATTTTAGAAGAAGGATGAAAATAGACGGACTCGATTTTCTCCGACTCTAAGTGACACGAAACGTCGTTGCCCCCACAATGGGGATGGGATCGGATGGCCCCTGTCGGCACTAGCAGCCTAGCGCCGGGCCGGAAAAACAGATCGGACAGCTTAAATCAATTCAGTGAAACATCCCTCGAGTGATCACAAATATATCCAGGTCGTGTGCACGACTCGATCAAGTCACGTCCCCTTTTTGTCTGCCCTGCAAAACCATATATTGTGGTGGGCCCGTCCAGGGCGAGATTGTGCGCCGGAAAGGCCATGTATGTATTCGCTCTTGGTTGCTGGGCGGACCGCCACTGAAAGTTCAAATTCACAGCGAGATAGCTAAGCTTCACCCCGATGCACTCACGACTTAACGACCTTTAGATGAAGACCCAGGGTCATCTGCCACTCTTTGACGACAAAATCCCATCTTTCACGATCTCTTGAATGTTCCTTCATGTCTAAGAGCCTCCGAGTCCTCACCACCGCGTCTGCCATCCCTCGAGTCCCCATACACTTCGGTTGGGCACGACTGACACTCTTCAATGCTCGTACCACTTTGATCTATAGTGAGTCGCAACTCTAGTTGGTGCCTCGAGATATGAGTCGGTGCCTGGCTCGAATTGAAGCTTGAGTCGATGTTGAACTGACCCGCTTGCCCAAATAGTGAACTCGTTCTCCCACCTTCAGATCTACAAAACCTGTACATCTGCTGCCCGAGCACAATCAGCATCTTGCACCATCTCCAAAGATGGATGAAGAAGCTACGCAGCCAGGTAATTCTTCTTCCTCTTCTTCTTTTGCTTCCCACTCTCTTGCTTCTTCGTCGCAAATGCTCCGCCTTGCGCCAGCCCCTCCCAATTCTACGACTTACCCTTTGAGTTTTACAGCTACCCAGATCGTGGTCGACCCTCGAAGACTCGGACAAGGCAATTCCGGACTAAACGACGAAGATCTCGCCGACATCTGTTGTATCCTCCACCCCGCGTCTCTGCCAGCATACCGAGCAGCAGCCCTCATCCACGATGCTACACCAGAACATACAATCAGTTTCAACAGCGATGTCAAGATCAGAGAGAAGGAGAACCATATAGACACCTTTGAGTTGGCGGCGCAGGGTCTGAAGTCATGCGACATTGCTCTCCGATTGTCGGCCGATCTCAAGGATCCGATGGGAGGATTTCACTTTGGCAGAAATGCTACACGATGTGACTTCGTCATTGGCGACAAGGATCTATCTAAGAGAATCAGCAATATCCATTTCAGGATATACATCAACGAATATGGCATAATCATGCTGGAGGACCAGTCGACCAATGGTACAGCGGTTGACGGCGCCTTGTTACGTGGCAAGGAGAAGGAGAATGGCAAAGACTACAGACATACCCTCGAGCAAGGCTCCATCATTCATCTGACCATGACCCCTCCGGAGGAAGACTATCGCTTCATTGTCCGTATTCCGCAAAGGGATGAGATCTCCGAGAATGCCTACCAGCAAAACCTAACAGCCTTCTTCCTGCGCATGAACAACGTACGGCTTGAGAATGAGGCTCGAGTTGCAGTAAAAGGCGATGGTACCAAGAAGGGACCGGTATGTTGCCTCTTTACAATTCCCGCAATGCGCTGACCTTTGTAAGCTTAATCTCTTCCCGACCCCTGGTCCGACTACTCCAAATCCGTCAAATTTGTCCTCTATTGGCAGACATGTCAAAGAGTGGAAAGGCGGTGCTAAATACAACAAGATCTGCTGCATTGGCAAGGGTGCCTTCGCTGTAGTCTACAAAATGACCGCCAAGTTTGACGGTGTTCCATACGCAGCAAAGGAGCTGGAGAAGAGACGATTTATGAAAAATGGAATTTTGGATCAGAAGGTAGATTCCGAAATGAAAATAATGAGAAAGATCAAACATGTGAGTTTAATTTTCCTGATTGGCTTCGACTTGTCCTAACGCGCTTCAGCCCAATGTCGTACAATACATCGAACATATTGACTGGGAGGATTATCTTTACATTATCATGGAGTACGTTCCTGGAGGTGATCTTGGTAGCTTGATCAACGAGCGCGGTTACTTACCCGAAGTGAATGTCACGACTATGGCAGCCCAGCTGCTTTCCGCCTTGAAGCATCTGCACGAGATTGGTATCACGCATCGAGATATCAAGCCGGACAATATCCTCATCTACAGCCGTGATCCATTTCATGTTAAGCTGACTGATTTTGGCCTATCAAAGATGATTGACAGCGAAGAGACGTTCCTCCGGACCTTTTGCGGAACATTACTTTATTGTGCTCCAGAGGTGTACTCAGAGTATCGAGAGTATGATCGCAACGGAAAGAGATCTCGGGCTGTTGATCGTAGATCACTTCCGCCTCAACGTTATGGCAATGCTGTTGATATCTGGTCCCTAGCCGGAGTTCTGTTCTACTCTCTTTGTGGCAGCCCGCCATACCCAGTCAAAAACGGCACCAGCTACCAAGAGCTCTTAAATCAAATCATGACTCAAGCTCTTGATATTCGTCCTCTTCAGCGAGCCAACATCTCTGAAAATGGCATTCGCTTTGTCCGAAGCATGCTCCATATCCGTCCCGAATATCGTGCATCAATTGAGGAATTGGAACACAGCTCTTGGCTAACGGGTGGCCCTGATAGCATAGAAATGTCGATGGAAGAAGATGAAGTCGACATGATCGGAGATGGACATGTCGATCCAGCGCTTGAGGAAGGAACGTCGCAACTCAGCATAAACGCTGGTCGTCAGGTGGATGATAGCCAGGAACAGATAGGCAACGAAAGCGATCTCACCGAGATGGAGCCGCTTGAGATCCCTAATAGTTTTGACTCGAGCGACGCCAACTTGAATGGAAATGGGGAGAGCTACGGCTTTCTGCGAGCCAACAGCAATCCTGGCGGTCGTTTATTTGGTGAAGTGAATGTCTCTGCGGTGGGCAGCTCTGGCGCGATTCCTCTGGATCAGTTGAACCTTCCCGTTCCGGCGATGAATCACCGCGACATACTTTCGGATACCTCAGAGGAGTCGCGATACACTACTCAGAGCGAGCCAGTCCACGAATACTCTCGAGTTCACGGCACGTCTTTGCGATCAGATACCATGGCCGAAATTACAATGCCAAATAACATGCCACCACCTGCTGCGCCGTACCTATCTCCAGTTACTGCTAACCACAGCGAACGTGGAGCGCATGCCGTTAGATCCTCGAGTCTCATGGGTGCAGAGTCAATGGTCGGACACTTGAATATGCACTCTCCTTCCTCGGCTGCTTCGCCGGTCGCTTCTCCCGCTGCTGATAGTCCTGGACCGCAACTAGATGAAGTTCGAGCTACGCGAGAGCCTGGCGTCAGCCTGCGGAGACCCCGCGAGGATGACACTGACGATGACGACGGCTGGCAACCACCTGATCTACCTCCCAAGAGACAACGCAGATCACAGCGAGAAATTGACATGATTGTACCTGCAAGCATTTTCTGGGACCCAAAAGACAAGTCAACTCATCACAACAATTACCCCAGGATGTCCTCCACTCAGTTTGCACATTACCAAAAGTGGGCTGAGAGCAAAGGGGAGAGGTTCGTTCCAGGTCAAGCCACATTCGAGATGACTATGCAAAGTTTTCGAAGCAGCAGAAGTCGAAGCTCCTCCCTCGAGCCAGAAACTACTACTACTCGGGCCAATTCAGAGCCTACAAAGGAAGAGGGTCGACTTATGCTGATGAAGCGCGATGAAAGACATTTGGCAGATGATTTGAAGAGTCGAGCCAACAATGCTACCAAACCTATTAACACCGCCTCTAACATACTGCAACAACCTGCAGTTGGCAACGATTTCCAGCCGCCCAAGCGCATCCTAGCCAAGATTATTGCAACTCCCGACAGCGCTTTGCCAGCCATTACTTTCAATATTTCGGATTCGCTCACAAGCTGGGGCCGAGGTCCATTAGCAACTGTGTGCTATCCAAATGTAAACGAAACTCGTATCCCAAAATACGCTTTCAAAATCCTTTTCTTCAAGCCAAACTTTTATGGCGATGGTCAGTCTGGACTTGTTCGGACATGGAATGAGCAGCATCAAGATATGACCTTCTTCATTTCAACCAAAGCTTCCCAAGGAATCTGGATCAACAACATCCACCTTCCATCCTATGACCACCCGAATCCCACTACGGAGTCAAAATTCTGGGGTCAGCTACGACATGGCGATGTGATTGAGATTACTCCACAAGCCAAACAGACTGTCAAATTCAGGTTTGAGTGCTTTTGGGGCAGATCCACTGAGCCGAGAAGGGAGGGTGACGTGTTCAGACTTATTCAAGATATCCCGCTCCTGAACGAGTTAGACAAGGTTGATCTTGTACTGCAGAAGGAGATACTGGCGGAGCAAGATCGTCGCAGAGAAGAAGAGAGAAAGATGCTGGCCCTTGAGAAGGAGAAGGAGCAATTAGCTCGTCAAGCACCACCAAAAAAGCCTCTCAGCTTCACGCAATCTTTCATGGGTGCGCCTCACACCACCTAAACCAATGCCCTATCCTCCTTGGAATCACGAATTTGAGGACACTCCACGAACGATTTGCAATCACCACACCTTGTACGAATATTACTTTTTCCTTTGCTTGTCAAATTACATACCAAATAACATTGCAGCGGGGCGGAGCGGGTTCTTTGAATTTTTGTTAATTGCAGCGGGGTGGATAGCTATGCAGCATGCGGTCAAAAAGCACGGAGTTTACAGACAGGTTGGTGCATCGGGGTTGCTTACAGTACTACAGATCGTGCGCGAGCAGAGCAGATGATTCAGATTGTTACATAAACCAGATACAAAGACCGAATGAAGATACAACAAACTCCCTCTCGATCCTTCTCAGTGATACATATCAAAATTCAACCCTCTTTTCTACTACAGGCCCGCTAGATTGGCAAGTGCCGAGCCCATCTTACGTAGCTCCGGAAGTGGGTAAGAGGGGCAAGCTAAATTCGTTCGCGGCTCTTGGCTTACCCGCCGATCATTCCACAGGCCATGTACCCAGCCCACGCTGACTGTCGTACAAAGTTCGCCGAAGTTCGCCGAATGACCTGCAAAGCATGTTCCTAGCCCCGGGAGCCATGCTTCCGCTGCACGATAACTGATTCTGGTACTACCAGGCTAGCTATCAATGAGCGGGGTGGCTAGGCTGGGGTAGTAGTAAGACCACCAGCTCTAAGATTTGATCGGCCGAAGTCTTTTGTTTACGTGAGATCCACTTCGGGATTGAGATCCTTCGCGAAAGTTAAATAAAGCTTCTAATCCGAATTCATCTCCTCATTGCGCGCTCTTTCTCACGTCAATTACCTCCCTTCCGCTGCGAAAGTTTGGGTACTGAAGATGAAGCTCCAACTCTTCGCTCTCGCTTTCGGTTTCGTAACAACTCTCGTAACTGCGAGCACGAATTCCTCAGCTTCAGTAATCTCCCAATTGTTGTCGAATCCAGCGAGCGTTGGCATCTCGAGCTTGAGCGGGGCGGAGGTGGCCCAACTCCAGGCATTGAACAACAAGGGCGGGGAATGGAATAATTGCGAGCTTGCCGTAAGTCAATCACCCAACACCACAACCTCCTTCATATCGATCGAAAAAAGTGTCTGAGAAAATTACTAACATGGAAAAAGTGCTCTATTCTCTCAATCCTCATCCCCTCCAACGTCTCCCTCTCCAGCTCCCCATCCTACGTCCCAATTCCCTACTGGTCCGTGCAACAAGCCTCTCTCACCCCAACTTGCCGCACCGACGTCTCCAGCGCGCAAGAAATCTCCACCACGCTTCAGATCGCGAAACTAACCTTTTGCCCCTTCACTGTCAAATCCGGGGGCCACGCTGCGTTTGCGGGCGGCTCCAGCATTCAGGATGGGATCCTGGTTAATCTTGCCAAGATGAATGAGGTTACGTTGAGTGCGGATCGGAAGACGACTAGGGTCGGGCCGGGGAATGTTTGGAGTGGGGTTTATGAGGTACTTGATCCCCTTGGAGTGAGTGTTGTTGGAGGAAGGGAGGCGGGCGTTGGTGTCGGAGGGTTGACGCTTGGTGGTGAGTTCCGTTTACTCTTCCCTTTTATTCTTTTCTTCGAAAGATATGTTAACAGTGGAACAGGTGGGATCTCATACTTTTCTGGAAGATATGGTTGGGCATGTGATAATGTCGTGAACTACGAAGTTGTCCTCGCGAACGGCAGTATCGTCAACATAAGTCCTACCTCTCTCCCAGACCTCTACTGGGCTCTCCGTGGCGGTGGGGGCTCAAATTTTGGCATCGTGTCAGCATTCGACCTTATGACGTTCGAACAGGGACCTCTCTGGGGTGGAAGCAAGTTGTATGATATGTCTCAAAACGCCTCCTTGGCAGATGCGTTCTCCAACTTTGTGACCAATGCACCGAACGACAATTTCGCGCACTTGTATCTAGCGTTCGCGTATACAGTCATACCGGGCTTTATAAACGGTTTCTTTGCAACTACAGGCCCGACGTATGGCAAGCCTATTGCCAACGCGAGTATCTTTGCGGAGGTGGACAAGATCCAACCTATCCCGGTCATTGGTGATCAGACGAGCATCACCAACATGACGGAGCTAAGCATCGCTCTGAACCAGACTGCATTCTCCAGAGAAACGTAAGTTCTCCTCTCTCCCCCTCGCCCTACAAAACTCGAAGTCCCCAGAAAGGGGGTAGCTGATGAAACGATGAACAGATTCAAAACCGTAACCTTCAAAAATGACGCCCAGCTCATCAAAGACGTGATCCAGCTGTTCATCGACGAAGCCACGCCGCTCTTAAATCTGACTGGTTTTGCGCCGGCGTTTGCTTTCCAACCCCTGTCTTTGAACATCATCGAGCAGATGTCCAAGAACGGAGGGAATGCTCTTGGTCTCTCTGTTGATGAAGGACCTCTCACCAGTGTGTTCCCTACCCTTTTTCCTTTTCTCTAAATTCCTACTTCCACCCGTAAGGGAGCTAATGAAACAAGTAATGAACCTAAACTGGGGTTGGGCCCTCGCCTCCGACGACAGCGCCGTCTACGCAGCTGTCGATCGCTTCGTCTCCCGTAGCGTCAGTCTCGCAAAGCAGCGAGGACTTGACAATAGGTTTATTTACATAAATTATGCAAGTCAAGAAGAAGAAGTTTTTGCTGGGTATGGGACGAATAATGAGAGGAGGTTGGAGAGGGTGAGGAGGGAGTACGATCCTGAGAACGTGTTCGGGACACTGTGGAAGGGCTACTTTAAAGTTTCTTGATGAGGGGAAGGCATGGGTGATGATAATGATAATGGTATGCAATGGAATGTCCTGAACTAGGCTTGGGAAGTAACTAAAGCGTTTCGCGTGAGCTGATTGGTCAAGTTGGCCCATACCTCCAAGATATGGGGAAGGTCGAAACACTCGTTCAGGATCGGCCAACGACAGCCTCAATAGCTTGTGTTCCCTGTTCGCTACCACATCCTTTCCCTCCGAACTCCTTGTTTTCTTTAATTTTACTGGTCTTTTTAACGGCTCGGCTTTTGTCGTTCCCGTCCCTACAGAGCGGGCGCTGTGCGGCTCAGCTCTTGGGGGTGCTAAGCGCCAGCCTTGGCAGGATGCGCGTTTCAGAAACTAACCCATGTTCGGAGTTTTCTATTCCGAGGAAGATTGGCCGGCATTCAAAGTTCATAAAGCTTGCAACCCGATAAAAAACCCTGCTGCGGGTGCAACCAACCCGGATTATGGATTAGAAGTTTCTCGAGATGTTGCAAAACCCATTCCCCTCATGCGGCTATTGGAAGTTCCGAGCATACCGATTTCTCTTTCTCGATGCACAAAGTTCTCTTGCTTGCTCTTTTAGATCAATTTTTTTATTTCTAAATATGAGTTTATTTTTCTATTCATGATACCATTGAACATCTCGTCGTAGCTTGAACGTGATATTGCGCTGCTTTGAGGGCACTACCTCCGCATGACCACTGAGAACACCATCAATACATCGAGTGCTTCCGGCGCCGAGTAAATTCGGGATTCTCGCCAACTATGGATCCTGCAACGGTGATAGCCATGGTGGGGAGCGGATTGACAATTGCGACGAAGACCTTGAAGACTCTCAACGAAATATGCGACAAACTGAAGAATGTTGGACAAAATGTTCAATTGATCGTAGCAAAACTAAGTTCAATCCGAGCTGCTCTCATCCAACTCCAGATACTAGTTAAAGATGGGTCAACTATGCGATTCATGACACCGCAACTACGTGCGGATCTAGTATCGGCGATAAACCCTTGTACTATCGTGATGAAGGGTATTGAGCAACATATATCTCTTGTCAATAAGGGTTGGTTCAATGGGAAAGCTCGGTATTTCTGGGACGAGGGCATAATCAACGAGCAAAGTGGTCATCTTGATAGCCAGGTCCAGGCTTTGAGCCTCCTCCTTCAGGTTATTCAGTTGTGAGTATTTCCCAACTGCTGAGGTCAAGCAGAAGGATATCCACCGATGTTCAACATGCCTCTAACAGCTTATAGATCTTCTGCCAACGAACAGCGAACTCTTCTTGAACGTCGGGTGAGCAGGCGCATATTAAGAAGAGCTCAAGATGACGCATCGTCCTACTTGTCTAGAACCACCGGTGACTCCTCTAGAACAATTCAAGAGACGGTCTCGTTTGAGTTCGACGAGGAGCTAATGGGCTCTCGCACGTATCGAGCTGCTTCTCAAGATCGGAACGGAAGGCAGCCTCAAATACGGGACTCAATACCAGATATTATGAATAGTCCAGAGCCCGAAGTAGGTTTGGAAACAATAGAGGGCACAAGCACTCCGGATCAATTGTCATCAAATTTTGTAAAGAGTGAACTTGTCCTTCTACCTCAGAAAGGAAGGTATCCTGATTTTTTAAAGTCCAAGCAAGCTACTGGGACAAACAGCGACAGAAAACGGAGACGACTGTTCCTCTTTTGGCTTGGAGGCGGTACTCTTATCCTTTTTGTCATCACAGCTGCGTTACTTACGACCTTGGACCAGAAACACGGTAGACCCACAGATTCTCCTGGATCCCAAGTTTTCAATTCGATGGAGTTTCCCTACATTCCGTTGGGAGTATCGGCAGTCCTCGATCCCGTACTAGCAGAAGTAGTTACTGGTTGTGCTTTCCCATCCACATTATGGAGTTGTGCGGTACCAAGGAGTGACCAGTCTTCCCTCTTACCAAATTCGCCCGATCGCCCAAACTTCCAGTTCGAAATTTTTACCAACACCACATCCTTCACCCCGAATCCTGCTCCACCAAACTCTGCCGAACAGACTTTTCTCGGCAACACCACTGACAGCATTGCTGCTCCATTATTCGCCGGTGAAGAAACTCCCCTCTACATTTCCTTCACACCCGCACAAAACAACAAAGCTCGGAAACGAGACGGTTCGGAACAAAATGAAGCAGCAACAGGCCCATTTCCAAATATAACATCACTAATCCCAGCTCCGTCCCTCAATTCGAACGGCGGTGCCGCAGACGCAAACCTTCTTCCACTACCGACGTACCAACCGCTCAGACTTTACAATAGGGGCCTAGAAACCGAACACTACGGATTTTACACTTATTTCGACCGCTCTATCTTCACTAGCAACATCACTGGATCTGACAGCGACGATACGCCGGGTGGAGCAAGTATCAATGACGCCAAATTCCGCAGTACGTGGGCACAGACACGCTTTCTGGTGCAGATATGGACGAGAGCCCAGAACAACATCTCCACCCCAGTTGCAGTATCAGGATCAACAGAGCTAAGAAACTTTACTTACCCGATGTCTATAACTCTGGATAGACATGGAGGGGATCCCGATCAGAAGACGCTATATAGTTATTCACTTCAAGATAATGGGTCGTATGTTGATGGGTCTGGAATGATTATAGAGGAGTTGAGAGATTTTGATGGTACAATCATCAATCCTGCGTCGACTATCTTTTCGAACGGTTCGGATCCAAGTCTAGGTGGTATAGATGGCGGGACTGGAGGGTGTAAGTGCTTATGGCAATATTATTAATAAATAAAATTCTAAGCCAAAGAACAGACATCGCGTTCTTGCGCGAACGAGCTTTGTTTCGATAAAGAAGATAAATTTGCTTGCTAATATCTAATAACGTGAATGCTCCAATAGTTTGGACATGCTACTCAGCTGAAACCTGGAAATTGAAACACCGTGTTCTACCTTCAACCATAACCTCATTTCTATTATTTTGCATTATGCTCGTGACTTGGAATATTGCAGTATGTTTCTCACAAAACATTGGCGAATTTGTAAGACTAGAGAATTACGAAGTATATAGTTATGTTTACATCATTGTCTCTTCTTTGCATCGATGAAACCCCAAGGTCGATTGACTATCTGGTCAAAAAGATACGATTTAATCCTCAAATGACTCTCTCTAGACACATCAAGCGTAAAGCTGCAGCGCAGCACTCCCGATTTATGATCAATTTTAGTAATCACCCACCCGACAAGTCACTAGAGGCTGTCAGAATTCGCGGCGCAACGTTGGTCTTCAATGTACCATAATTCAAGAACATTTAGAAAAAAGAAGAAAATTGTGGGTTAGAATATTTCTTGAATAGAGGGACATTCACTGGATCAAAATAGTTATTAGACTTTGAATCTCCTTCGAATTATGGTACGTTGAAGACGAGCAGTGTGCCACGAATTCTGACAACCGCTGGTGAATCGAAACCCCGCATGAGGGGTTCAGCTCAGATCTCCACAATGAACCCCTAGCTTAGCACGCCTTGCAACAGTTGGTTCCCACAAAATAAGGTCTCAGATCACAAAGATCTAGAATCTTCATTTCAGTAATATATTATATATCTCTCCTTTTTCTTTATTTAAATACTTTAAAAAGATTGAAATACCAGATGTCAGAATGATTCTTTAGAATGCGAATAATATACTAACCTATGTTCTTGGAATGAGACAACTAGTTGTCGCAGCCACGAAGAAAAGGATCCAAACCAATCGAAGGCGTGTAGTTTCGTCCAGATTAACTCTTCCCTTCTAGGCCTATCAAATCCGCGAGAAGTTTTCGTCCGTCGAAATTCGTCCGAAGACCCCTGATTCAATCACGTGGAACATGCTGCTCACATAATCACCTACCCACATCTAGTGCATCATGCATCTTGGCCACAACATAAACTCATTAATGCAGAAACTTTTCAGTACCTTATCAAAGCTAGAAATTTTGGCTACAGATTGCACGATGTCCGAAACATCGAGCTCCTCGGGTCATTCGGTATTGAGGCCTGTACGCAAGGGAACAAAAAGTTGCGTCGAATGTGAGTGCAGCCCATATCAAAACCACTCTAAATGCTCACGGTCTTGCTCTGTCAGGTAGACACCGCAAGATTCGTTGTATATTTCGCCCAAACAATCCATCAACTTGCATTTCTTGCTTCTCGCATAGCATCCGATGCAGGAGCCAAGCAGAAAGCGAGCCAGTGGGGCCCACTCACGCGAGGATGAATCTGAGTGAGAGAGTTGCCCAACTTGAGAAAGAGCTAGCAGCTCTGCGTGTAAACAACAACGTTACGCTCCGCAAGAATTCTTTCCTGGCTGATGGAAAAGCACACCTTGATCCATCAATACAGCCCGCGAATGCTTTCGGCACTTCGTCGGAAATATCAAGACCTCTGTCAGCCTTATCACCCACAGCTGCCAACAATCTCCCTATACTCTCTCTATTCGACAATGCTATCCTCACCACAAGCGAAACAAACAACGCTATCTATGACTCCGTCTCCCGGGAATTCGCCACTGGATCTCCCAGGCCTGTAAATTACGAAAGCACCCCACACTTCCGAATGTCGAGGTTCAAAAGAGCCAGAATCTGCGAGGCTCTCACCGATCTACTACCTTCTCAGTCTGCCATGTGTGAGGTTCTCGAGATCGGTGGGCTTTGGTGGAATCTCTTGCGAATATTGCATCCATATATGTGCTGCGAGGATGACAAGATGTCGATCCAAAGCTATGTCCTTCTGGCTCTCAATCAAGACAATCCATGTATTCTTGGAAGTGCACTATCTTGGCTTGCTATGAGCATGCAATGTCTTCCTATGAGCTACGATACTGGTCACCTTAACCTACCGATGCCCCTCAATGACTTGACTCAGTCTTATGTGTCAACTATTGATCGATTGATTGTGTGTGATGATGAAATCTCAGTGTCTCTGGAGGGCATCGAATGTATTCTACTTCAAGGTCAATTTTATGGCAATGTTGGTCGGCCGCGCAAGGCTTGGGCAATTATCAGGAAGGCTCTCTCTCATGCGCTCTTATTGGGACTTCACAAGACTACATCCCAAGTATCGGCCACTCCATCACCGCATTATCAGCGACGAGAGAATGTTTGGTGGCACTTGGTACAATGTGATGCCCACCTCAGTCTGATGCTAGGCCTTCAAAGCTTCACAAAACCCCCGCTTTCGGACTCACAGGTTGGGCCCCTGGCCGGCCCCGGTATCATCTCCTGCGATCTTTACAGAAAGAAACTTTTTACCGTGATCAGCAAGATCGGTGACCGAAACCAAGCCATGCAAATTTCATCGGACACGACATTAACGACTACGATGGAAATCAATCAGGAACTAGATGCACTTTCCAACCATTTGCAACCAATATCCTGGGATCCGATTACGCTATCTCAAACTTACAGCGTAAAAGATGGGCTCGGAAATTACGAGAGTATAATAACGTATTTCTGGACCTACCAAGCAAAGGCGTATCTGCATCTTCCATTCATGCTCCAAAGCCCCTCCTCCAGCGAGTTCGACTGCAATCGCACAGCCTGTATATCAGGGTCCCGCGGTGCCGTACAGGTGTACATTAGAATGCGTGAGCTTGCTGGCAATAGGATCAATCTTTGTCGCGTGGTGGACTTCCAGGTTTTCATGGCCGCAGTGATCGTGATTCTTGGGCTATTGGGCTACAGACCTACCTCTGCACCGCGGGATTATAGCCAAGAGGCGGAAGACTGGAACCTGGTGTATCAGACGATGGAGGTTCTGAAATTGGTGTCTGCCGAGCCGGAGAACTTAATTGCGGCTCAGTGCTTTCAAGCTTTGGAAGCACTTGTGTCCATTGCTAATGGCCAATTCTCAACCAACGGAGAGACATCTGGACGCAAGATCTTTATTCCGTACTTTGGGATAATAAAGGTAGCTCCTGTGAGCGGCTTTATAAATGGGACGGCTCAGGGCGCGGCGCCCTATCAGCAAGAAGTAGACCTCCCATCAGCAATCAGCTCTCAAGCAAATAACCCTGTTATCGACATCGATGTGTTTAATGCGTTCTCCTTTGGCAATGGTTTGCAAAACTTGAACTCGGTTCCTCAATCAGGGGCTCCCAATGATATCCTCCTCCCGGATACACTTGCTATAGATATTGATCAAGACTGGAGTTGGATGTTGAATACCGATTATCAAATGAATGGACAAATGTAAATTATTGCAGCAGTGTTACACATAATGACTCTAAGAAAGGAGCAGAGATTCAATAATGAATGAGACGAACTTTCCTCTAGAAACACCTAAAATTACAACCCCTTAGCAACTGATCTCCTTCTAATTTACCCCAGATCTTGCCAGTTTAAATTCACAGCCTGAGACCGTGCACCTCAAATCCTGATCTTAATCTTCTCCCACCTCGCAATCAAGCTCACGAGGGTAGCCACCCCAGCCAACGTAGTAGCCAAGACGAACACAGGATGCAGACTCTGCATATAAGACAACACAACACCAGGGATAGCCGCCGCAGGCAGCGAGTTTCGGAACTGCGTTGCGCCAAGGCCAATCACTATCATGGGGTCGATCTCAGGAACGTTGACCTCCAGGTGCTTAACAAGTTTATTTGAAAAGATCGACTCTGCTGCAGAGATAAAGAACGTTCCACCCATCATTTGGAAAACTGCCTATCATTAATAAAAACTTCGCCCTGCTAGCTGTGAGAGTGCTTACAGAGGCTGATGGCAGTATAGTGCGAGACTTCAGAAAGTTCACAAATTGACTGGGCGACGATTTGCGGCACTTGGAATGCAAAACCTACTCCTAGGCCTGCTAGAACCTGATACCCGATCCAGTGTGAAGACTTTGAGCCGACCTGGAGAGTATAGATCATGCCCATGCCGATTGTGGTCACTACTCCTCCGCTAACAAGAATTGGAACGTAGTGGCCGAAAGCGGATATCAGTCCACCAGAAGCAATAGTTGTAATTGCTAGAAGTTTCAGCGGGGCTTGGATATCTATAGGTACGGATTGACTTACTCAGGGCTATGATGAGAGGCAAGTTGTGGACTCCAGATGCTTGGGCCGATGCCCCGTCAATGGCTTGAAAGTAGATAGGCAGGTAGTAGAGCAAAGTGAAGAAAGAACCCGCAAAGCTTCGAAGCTGTCAGTATCAGACCTTTTTGAAATAAGTATAAGCTTACAAGAAAGCAAACAGACAAACTGCTAGCATAGACCTGTTCTTCAGTATCCTGAAAGTAAGCTGTGCTTTCTCGCCCAGCCACCATTCATTCAATACGAAGACAAAAATCAGCACAGGGAAGAGAACCAATACGGCGATCACGGAACCCGAGTTCCAAGCTTTGGTAGTACCGCCCCATTCCATGGCGAGAAGGTAACAAATCGTGGCTGCCATAATCAAGGAGGTTCCGCTGAAGTCCATCTGCAAGACTTTCTCTAGCAGTGGAGCTTTCAAAGGTTGCGCTGTTGACGGCGTCTTGAACAAGAGCAGGATGACAAGGATTGATGGAACACCAATTGGTAGATTGATATAGAAACTGGAAAGTTTTAGCCAAGCCTGAGCAGAACACCAGGGGTTGCCGCAATTCGTGGCGCAATGATAGTCTTCAACCATAACTTGAAGAAGATTCAAGGTCTAACCACGATTTTGCTATCTCAAATGTCCCTTCATTTGAGGAACATTCCGGCCAGTAAGGCTCTTCTCTTTCTGGATATACCTTGAATTGTGGTACATTGAAGACCAGCATTGCGCCACGAATTTCGACAATCACAGGTGGAAGACGGGTAGACACTTACCACCATCGCCAAGAGAGACGACCCGTGAAAACGCCACCCAAAAGAGGCCCAACAACACTGCCAGCCCCGAAAGTTGCTCCCATTATACCGGTAAATGCGGGTCGCAGCCGAGGAGGCGCTGCGAATGCAACAATAGTGTAACACCCGGTGGAAATACCCGAGGCCCCAAGTCCCGCGATGGCTCGGCCTGCAATGAGCATGCTGCTGTTCTGAGAAACGCCTGCGGCATAGCATTAGATTTCTCCCGAGAAGCTAAATGGTCTTTACTTACCACATATCAAGCTGCCTAGTTCGAAGATTGCAATTGCAGTCATGAAGGATGCCTTGATTGGAAAGAACTTGTAGACTTTGCCCCAGGAGGACTGGAACGAAGCCAAAGTAAGGAAGAATGCTGAACCATACCACCCAATCTGATCCAAGCTGTGGAATTGGTCTGTGATGCGAGGTATAGCTGTAGCAACGATCGTCTCGGCGATGTCAGCAGAAGATATCATGATTCTAAATCTATCAACTTACCAAGTCGAGAGCGACTAGGAAGACGGCAAGTACGAGAGCCAGAACCACCATGGCAAGCCTGAAGCCTTTTGGATACTCTCCCACATCATCAGTAGTGTCGACTTGTTCTTTCCCCTGCTCTACGTCTCCTTTGCCTTCAGGCTCTTCTCCAACATCTGCCAGTGCCGTTCCATTGACCTTTTCTGTCGTGCTGCTAGTGGATGTGGTTGACATTATTGCAAATCGAGTGACTGAATCTATCAATATGTAGAAAGGGAGCTCGGGAGGTCTGACAAGTGCAGTGTTGTTACTCGTCCATCCCCTGGCTCGTTATAAGTATACAAAGGACGACTCGGTGCTGGCGTGTACCCTTCTACCTATCCTTCTTCGTCCGCCGAGAACTGCGCCGACTCGAAGGCTTAGAAATTTCGGATTTTGAAAATGTCCGCTTCTGTGTAACAATACAAATCAGTGGCTATAAGTAGGGAGCACCTCCAAGGAAACAAACTTCGCTTAACTTCGTCCGCGAGATCTCGTCCGAGCGAGCTTTTTAATTGGCGCAACCACAGAACAGTCCATATATATGATTAGAAAGCGATCTCCAACGATAGCAAATAAATAACGTATTGATGCAAGGGTCGGACAATGAAAGAGCTGTGAAAGTCCACGAAGTGTGGTCTCGGGTAATCATCTCATGCGAGAAAGGTCGATAGCCCAATCGTTCACAACCTTCCCTCAACCAGTCATCTGCTTCAAGTTTTTGTGATAATCTCTTTTGACAAAGAATCTTGTCTTGCATGAGCTGGCACTAAAGGACTTAGCCTTGGTTTTATTGGCGGCCTTGCAATGTTCCCCCCATAGGTGTTCATGGACGCCTTCAGCCTGGTAATTCCGCAAGAGCCCGCAGCTCAAAGCTATAATGGCGAGGAAGTTCGTTGTATCTTGAGCCCTCCCAGCACTTACACGTTGGATAGTGATAGGCAAGGATGGCGCTCGAGATCAAGGCTCCCACCGCCACAACCCACCCAGCAAGGGTGAAAGCATCGCCCATTGAGTATCCGTAGCTCTTGTTCACGGTGAAATAGACGCCCAAGAAGGAGCTTAGGGTGACGGAAGTGGCGAAGAAAAGCATGATGAGAATACAATATCGTGGCCAGCTAAGATCAAAGGTACAGGAGTTGACGAAGTACCACAAGTCGGTAGGTACTCCGTAAAGCAAAATGTCTCATCTGCTACTTCTTAATCAATGCTCTCACTCATATCGACAACACCTGTGCTCTAAGCGGCTCCAAATTCTTGGCTTTGCTTGTTGACGACATCGCGTAACGAATTTTTAAAAAGAAGGATAAAGAAGAAAGAAACTGCTAAATGTCGCTCAGGCAGCTTCCTAGAAATCAGTCACAACGTGACTGAGTTCAGCTCATCACGTGCTAAACTTGCTTTTTCCCTGGTGCTGCATTCGCCAAAGCCGAGTAAGCTCCATCAACGTAGACAAAATGAAATGAAATCATCCTCTACCGCAAGAGATACTGTATCAGAAGTGTAGGAATGTCAGACAGCTAGGCGACAAGATCTATTCATCTCTCAAGCACCTACCCAACCTGGAAGGTATTTGCTCCAACATCTCTCTTCCAGAATGGAGTACCGACCTCTGTGTCGTGAAAGAGATGAAATCTGTGTGATTTCTATCGAGCCTTCAAAGTCGTATTCTGCAGTAAGAGCGGAAAATTTGTGGGCTCCAAATCTATCTTTTGAGTTTCAAGGAGAGGAGTATCGCGCGGTGCCTGCTCTTCGGCTTGCTTTAGCGGATGACACGGTCCATTGCACAATAGAGAATGTATCGCTACAGGAAACGGTCGATAGGTACTAGATCCCAATTTTCTGAACTGTTGTGATCTGATAATTAATTGCTAGTCTCCCACAAGTAGGCACGGTCTGCACCGAACCCAAACCCATCAAGTTGCCAAGATGGCGTTTTCAGCAAGATGGTGTGGAAGACGTCAAGCAAGAGCTAGATGCGGCTGGAGGATCTTATAGTCTCGTGCAATTGGATCTTCGCTTTACGTGGGGGGATTTCGTAGCCCTCTCGTACACCTGGGGAGAAGAAAATCTCGATGGTATAGTTGTAGTAGACGGTAAACTTTATCATATTCAAAAGAACCTCGAAGCTGCTTTGAGGAGACTGAGAGCATTGCCCGAAACCGAGTATGGGATGAAGTACTGGATCGATGCTCTATGAATCAACCAGAAGGACACCAAAGAGCGAAATGTCGAGGTGAAGCGCATGCGAAGTCTATATGCGACAGCATGGTCAGTTGTGGTGTGGCTTGGAGAAGAAAACAACGATAGTGATCAGGCATGTGACTGCATATCCACCATTGGCCATCTCGATAACCGTGCGCGCAATCAGCATTACATTCCCTTCGTTGAAGAAATCTATGGGGGAAAGGACTGGAGACCATTGATGGCTATTCTCAACCGATCATACTGGAATCGCTTATGGATAATGCAGGAGCTTGCCATGAACCATCGAAACACCTTGTTTGTTTGTGGAGATAGAGCTTTCTTCCGGCAAGAAGTGATCGAAACCCTGCGAGTTTGTAAGCGAGAGAATTTGATTATACAAAGATGGCTGAGTGCGGCTCTGCAAAGCTCTGTGGAGAAGCAACAGAGGAACCTCTTTGTATTCTTTCGACGGATATTGGGCCTCCTGGAGCTGGATTGACAAGAAGCAAATGAACTGAAAATTGAGGACGTCCTCAGCTTGGTTCAAGAAGCGACTTCAAAAGACATACGAGACAAGATCTATGGCATACACGGTTTACTACCCACTGCGCTTTCTGCGCGTATACAGCCGGACTACGATCTATCCATCGAGAATGTGTTCCAAGACTTTTCCGAGAAACTGCTTGAGGAATGCGACCTCGAGAGCCTTTTGTCATGGGGTGGGTCGGACATGGGGTTGCCTTCGTGGTGTATTAATCCATCAAAGCCCTTCTCTCGGTGCCACATGCAGTGGCTGCGGCGAAGAAATGCGAGCTTCAATCGAATTCTGCCATATATGTATCATATCTCTTCTGGTGCGAAGAAATTGGTCTGTCAAGCAACCGTCCTGGACACTATTGAATCGGTCACAGAATTTTCCCTCTACAATGAAAACCAGCAAGACGACCATCCTATTGTCGAGAATGAAGAACTTATGGAATCACTCATTGAGACCCTTCTCTTGGGTCACCCAGGTCGTTCCGGTCCGTGGCCATCATTTCTTGCGTCGCCTTGGATGGTGATTTGCGAAAATGATATATCAGATGTCTTGAAACACGATTTAGAGAAGCAGAAGGGCCTAGAGATGTTTTGGAAGACTGTGAACTTCGAAGGCTACTTCGAGGCTTTCGACAAATTTCGTAAAGCAAACGCCACTTTCAAAGTTAGCGGGCATGAGCTGAGAAGTTTCTTCCCTAAATATGAGCCAGGTATCGAGGTATTCAAGACTGGGATGGCGGAAAAAGATTCGCTAGAGAAATGGGTCGAAGATGGTCCAAGGATTGTAGATGATATACGACATGCAGTAATATCTCTGCTCGGCAGAGCCCTCGCAAACACGACGAAAGGGAATCTGGCCTTGATTCCAAGTACAGCGAAGAAAGGCGATGTCCTTGCGATTGTGGCTTATTCGTTCCCAATCGTTCTTCGGCCAAAAGTGCACGGGTATGAGTACATCGGAGAGTGCTATCTCCACGGATTCATGGACGGCGAAGCTTTTACTGGTGACAAACTACCAATGTTCGAAGAAATTTTCATACAATAGGTGCAGGACAATAACTTCTATCAACATCTCGGCTTCGCACTTGCAGTGCAAGAAGAGGAGAGAACACCGAAATCAAGGCACAGGTTCAGCACCATTCCATGAAAGAGAAAAGCCTTCAACAATAACTCTTCAACTTCGAGCTCCAAAAGCACCACCTCATCCAGTTCGCAATCTCGCACGAATTTTTTAGCACACTTGCCTCCTAGACTTGACGAATGCCATACTCCTCGTAGTGCGGCACAGTCTTCCTATCGACTCTCAAAAACTTCCTTTCACACCTCGAGGAAAGCGATTCTTTTGAAAATTATCCATTATTTCCAATGATGCTATGTAAGTTTCCAATGGAATATCCCTTTCACATCAAACATCGACCTATTCCACCATCTCCGGTATACACACTTCCCCCTTCTACAAAAGCGCTATACCAGCCCCCAAAACCCCCAACAACTCAACACCCACTTTGACAGACCCCGCAGCACTCTTTCCCGTCGCGCTCGTTGCTACGGTACTCCCAGTGTTTGTCCCCACACTCTCTGTACTCGTCCTACTCCCACTCAACGTATTTGTCCTCACACTCGTACTCGCCCTCCGCGTTGTCGTAGCCGTCAATACCGAAGCCGAAGGTGAAGGTGAAGTAGAAGCTGTAGAAGCTGAAGGAATAGCAGACGAAACAGTCTTAGAAGAGATGATAGAGAATTCGTTCGAGTAGTTTGTGATCGCCGTGTTGCCGTCGTCAACGATCTCGAAGGCGTAGTCTGTGCCCGCTACGAGCGTGCTGGGTGGGGTCCAGAGGTATGAGCCTGTGTTTTGGATTGATGCTTTGATTTTATTAGTTATTTTTTTTTAGCAAGAGGGAATTGGAGAAGGGAGGAGGGGACATACGAGCGATGGTTTGGATAGTAGAGAGATGTGTTGGATCACCTTGTCTTAGCAGCAGTGTGATTGTATCCACGGCCCCCGTTGATGGCGCCCAGGTTATGTTGAACGGTGTCCCGGCTGCGATTGAGGTGAGAGTCGAGAGTGTGAATGGGTTTTGTGCAGTGGTGAAGGTGACGAGGCCCGCGAGTAGGAGGGTGGTTGAGAAGTGCATTATTGTCAATTCCTGTTCGTTCTTTCCAAAATTGATTACTTCCACTGGCTCCAAGTATTAGAACAAATATTTCCAACGGTATTTATGTATGAAGAAAGTCAGATATACAATGCAACCGAGAAACTCGAAAGCAAGAGAAGACAAGATTAGAAACTGACGAACCCGGGCTCAAAGGCCGGGAAGTACGGCCTTTATACGACCTCTCAGGCCTTCAACAAGCTCGAACTCAAGCTCAGTTTCTCCATACATTTTTCCAAGTGGTTGAGTTTCTGCTTTAGTGCAGTTTTAGTTACGTCCTAGTTCCTTCGTCGGGACATCGAGAACGAGGTTAGTGCGGATCCGCCCTGCACTAGATTGGCTCTGACACCCTTTTTCATGTGGCGCTCGCCACTTCACACATTCCTTCTCCTTCTCTTCTCTATGAAATCGGATAATTTGTGATTCAAGAGCATGGAGGAGAAACGATACGAGGTAGCTGGGAGTACGACGCTCATAGCTATCTTTCCCTGCTCGTGATTCATGTACACATGCATAAGCTTGAAAGCTTGAAAAATATGCAGGTACAAAAATAAAGCACCTTGATTCGCCACCAGATCGTTCCACTCTGACCCCTATCGATCGCGTCCACTCCACTCCAAGCTCTAGTTTTTGCACCAGTGTGCCCAACTTTTAACTTCGTTGACTCGGTCCGAGGACTGCCATGCTTCCGTTCCGATTTCCGTATGAATTTTGAGCTTGAATTTGAGACGGCATTCCGGATGGACGGGGGTGGTCAGATATAGAAAATAGAGTTACTGGGGTTGGGGATGAAGGCTCGCGATACGATCTCGTGGCTGAGAATCCTGGGGGAAAGCTTAATTCAGATACGAGCAGGGGCTCAGGTAAGGTAAATCTCCATCTGAGCTCGCGCCACTAGTACGTCGTCCCATAGCTTCGTTTTAAGCGCTAAAATAATAAAGCTCGTATTATATCAAGCCCATACCTGTTTCAGTGGAGGAATTTGCAGTACTCAATGTATACCCAGAAGGAATCGTTGGACGATAAGACCACAAGTTGGGAGTATACCGCGCATTGTGCGGACATGCTCAGCCGGGAGAGATACTTCAAAGAAGACGATGGACTTGGTTCTAGGAATAGCGCCGGGTTAGGCTTTTATATCTGTAATAAAGCAGTCTGGTGATACATTCTCCGATCCTTATGGAATCAGTACCATAATTATGGAAAGACTCCTAGAACATTTGCAAAAGCAAAAGATTTGAAATGTACCATAAGTTTTGGGACAATGAGAAAGGGACGGAAACCAGAATGTACTACATCATTTGATACATTGGCGGGCGTAAATTTGAATGTACTAGCTCTAACATGCGACACCAAATAATTCCCAGTGCATTCTTAGGGACCCGAATAGAATATATATATTCACAAGGTAGTCTTATTCTAAATCGAAGAGACAGTAAGGCCCATTTGGCATACAAATCCAGCTCACTGCGCAGAGTGTGAGCACAATGTCAAGATTTCCAGCAACTAAGTTATATCGAAACGAATATTTTGGTGTTCTTCCTAACCACCGTCTGGCCACGTCGCCAAAATTCTCTAACAAAGTCTCCTCTCTATCTAGTATTCTGATTTTCCCACAGCGCCCTGAACCACCCACTCTCCCTATTTAATAATTCCTCTGGAGATCCGTCTTCCACCACCCTCCCGGCATCCAACATGATGATCCGATCACATGCAATTGCCATCTCGCGGTGATGGGTCACCATAATCACTGTATAGGCAGCGAATTCAACCTCTAATAACATCCTCACTCGCTGCTCCGTCTCAGTATCAGCGCTCGACGTGATCTCGTCCAGGAGGAGCAACCCTCCGTCAATTCCCGTTTCTCGTATCTTTACCAATCGCCGGAGCACCACCCGTGCAAGGCCAAATAGCTGCTTCTGCCCCGCGCTGAGCTCTGCACCGCTGGCCGGCGCTTCTAATCCCCCCTTAGCCTCCACGACACCGGCCAAATCGAGATCATGCAGAATAGCTGTGCACTCAGTGGTGGAGGCTGCACTCCATGGATCGAGATTGGCCCGGAAGGAGCTACCATCGGGGAGGAAGACAGCGTCTTGGGAGCCGGAAAGTATGCGTTCCCGAAGTATGGTGTGGTCGACTGTATTGAGTGAGATGCCATCGATGAGAATTGGGGATGTCGTGGCTTCTGCGATATTGCTTGGATTCGAATATATGGGTTCGATGAGCCGGAGGAGGAGCGCGAGGATGGAGGATTTTCCGCTGGATATGTCACTTGGTTAGCAAGGAATTTGATTGTGAACTTAGTTCGGTGCCTAGTGATAAGGACTCACACACCTTCCGGTTCGTCCACATATCGCAATCTTCTCCCCAGCCCCGAACGAGAGTGTTAGACCCTTCAATACCCTATCTGTGCCTGTATAGCTTGCATCCAACCCTTGTATGTGCACCTGGCCGGCCACTGGCCACCCCTTATCAGGTACTACAATTTTGCTCTTGCGGTTCTCTAGCTCCGTCTCTTCCCCAAAGCTTTTGAGCCTGCTAATAGCACCGAGGGATGTCTCAAGGCCAGTATATGCAATGATAATAGTTGTTAGCGTGGAGCCAAGTGACATTAGAGTGACTAAACCTGCACCGACGTTGCCGGCGTTGGAGCGTAGTCGCGTCGCCAATGCTACAAGCATGACGGCCACAATAGCCACGAGAAAGTTCATGGTAAACATGAGCCATTGCTGTGCCATGGCTAACAGATACGAGGGACGCTGCGAGTTATCAAGGAGGGCATTGTTACGAGCCAGCTGCTGCGGAAACCAGCCAAAGGCCCGGATTGTAGGCAGGCCAGAGAGCGTGTCTAGAAAGTTAGTACTTCGCAACGTGTCATTGTCAGCACTTTTCAGCGGGCAAATTGAGGTTCAGAGGTTCACAAAGAACACACATACTATAGTGGCGTCTTAGCTTCCAGATCGAGGATGCGGAGCCGCTTCGAGCTCGGTAGATAAATACGCTGCACTGCCCACAGCAGCGCAATAAACAAAGGGTAGCTTACGGCTAGCCAAGCTGAAGATACTGCAATTACAACGGACTGGCCAATGGCATTAGACAGGGTAAGTCCCATGTTGTTCACCATGCGCGGCAGCTGTGTGTCCATGATATTCATATCCTGGCTGAACAAGTTCAGCACTTTGCCCACATCCGTACTGCTCAGGAACCGCAGGCTGCTGTGCATGACTGTATCAATGGCGGCGTGGTGTAGGCTGGTTCCAGTGAGGCGTACCCCGGTGCGTAGCATGACAAGCCCGGCCGGAAAAACACACAGAACCGCGGCTGCCCCAAGAAGCGCGTAGAGTCCAATCCAGAAGGCGAACGAGTGTTCGGGTGCGGTTGATGTCGAGTCAGACGACCATAGCTTCAGCCAGATTGTTGGAAAGTTAGAAAAAAAACCGTTACCGGTAATTAGAACTAGGAAAAGTAAGAGCGGACGAGGTCCAATTGTGGAGAGCCAATGGCGGTATACTTTTATATCCGCAGCTGGGGTAGATATAGGTGTAGATACGGGTGGAGTTTTGCTGGATGGGATGTTGGTGCCAGGGACGCGTTCGGCTACTGTTACTATTTTCGCTTCCTGAATGGCTATTTCATCGGGTCCCACAACATTCTTGGCAAGTTGCATAGTAGCATCGAGAGTACCTGTGAGACCAACACGTTGGGCGCGCTTGTTTCCCCGCACGATCTCGGAGAAAGTGTCCTGCTCAGAGATAGTGCCGTCTGAGGAGAGGGCAACGACATAATCGGCAACGGACAGAAATTCGGTTGCGTGTGTGCATACGAGAGTAGTTGTTCCGCGTCTGCGTAACAACCCCGCTGGCCCCAAAACGGATTGGCACACCCGATCCCGTGTTGAGCCATCGAGCCCACTAAACACATCGTCCAGCACAAGTATTTCAGCGTCGTGATAAAGCGCTCTCGCCAATGAGACACGTTGTCGCTGCCCTCCGCTGAGCGAGATCCCCTTGGTGCCAATGATAGTCTTGTCCCCTGCAGGTAGGCTGGCCAGGTCCTCAGCTAGCATGGCTGCTTGGATGACGTCGGCGTAGCGAACCGTATCAAAGGAGGAAAAACCAATAATGTTTTCCATAATGGAAGCATTAAAGAGAAATGGCGCCTGGTCGCAGTAGCCTACTTTTGCTGACCTGAGAACTACCCTGCCCTGTGCATAGGGCACCTCACCTAAAAGTGCCCTACATAGTGTCGACTTGCCCGCGGCCATAGGACCTATTACAAACGTAATAGAGGACTTAGGAAGATGAAGGTTAATGTTCTTCAAGACGGCGTTTTCTTCGGTCCAACCAAAGCTTCCATTCTGGACGGTAACAAATGTCCCTTGATTAGGGTCGAGCATTTCAGTCTTCTCGTTGTCGTCTTCCGGCTCGAACAGCCGTCCATCTACCCGCCCCTCTCGGACCAAAAACATCCTTATCCTCCTGAGGCACGCGAAAGAAGCGGCGATAATGGGTAGTACCTGCAACACCGCCATTAGCGGCGATGTGAGCAGCCCCAAGAGCGACAGCGCGGTGAAAGCACGCGCCTGATCCAGTGCACGTGGCCCAAAGGCAAAGGCAACCGCAGGAGCCACTGCTTGCGGCAACTGGCTAAGACTTGCGCTAATAGCGGTAAGCAGACGCGAGCGCTCACCAACTTGGATTTCGACCTCGCGCTCGTGCTTCACGAGGGCGGTTGCAGGAGTGGTCATGCCCGAGACACGGAGGTCCTTGATATGTGCAAGTACAGTTGAGGTTACTCCAGTTCGTGCCTGTACGCGAGCCATCCAGGCGGCCTGGTATGGCACTGCACGTCGAGATAGAGCGAAGGAGATAGAGAAACCAAGGAACACGAGAACTAAAGGAGCGAGAAAAGCAAGCCCGAGCTGTCGCTGCAACAGCCATAAGGCTAAGGCTATCTGAATGGCGTTCGCCCAAACCTCGTGCATGAGCCGTAGCCCAGTGTAGACCCGCTCGACATCAGCACCCATCAATGTAACGGCAGCAGTATCGCCATCACCAACATGGAGGACGTGGGTCGTCTTTCGGTAGATGGCTGATATCAGAAACGCGCGCAACAGGGACTGGAAGCGCTCTTGGTAGTACCAGTATAGCGCTGTCGAGATGGCCATGCCCAAGTAGGTAAAGACAGCAACTGAGACGAGTGTGGATGCAGTCAATGAATCATCCTCAGGAAAAGAGAGGAAACTCAACAGCCGCTGTATGAAGAATGGCTGGCAGAAAGTGAAGCCAAGGAGAAACAGCCGGGGAAGAACTGGGAGCACCAGGAATGGTCCTAGCGGCTTGACAAGCCACAGTATGAGCTGCCAAGTTGACATATCAGCCGACTCTTTCTCCGAGCTGAACATATTCCTGTCATTAATTATGTCCACTGAAATTGTCCTGTCCAACGCGTACAGATGTTGCATTGTCAAGGGCTCATGATAACCGCGCCATAATAGCGGGTTAAGCCATGCATAGACCCCAAGACTCAGGATGCTGCTGGTCTCCTCAGGACTGTGGTCGACTGCATTCCAGACGACCCAACAACGTCGTCGCGCGCTCTCCAGCACTAGGAATACGAACTCAATTGGGACGACTGCTGTAAACAATGCCCTGAAGGCAGTCGAGTCTGCGCCGGCCTCAAGATGGCGGGAAACAGGCCAAAGTGAAGGACTGCGAGTAACATCGTAAATGAATGCGAGCAAGAGGAATATACAAACGAGGATAGAAGGACGGACGGATTTGAAGTGCTCAAGGGGGGAGAGTGCAAGAAGGAGCAAAGATGTGGCGAAATCCAACGCTGTTGAGGCCACACGTCGTGCAGGCTGATGGTTGCTGTTGCTTTGTCGGATGGCTACAACAAGAAGGCCAAGTCGGAGGCTAGCTAACGTGATGCCGACTATGAGTTTGGCAGCCAACACAGAGACTGGTGCACGCGTGATGGCTGGACATCGAAAGATGACGTGAAGGATGCGAGGAATGGCAGCCGCCACAAACGCAGCCGTCGTCGCGACAGAGAGCCAGAAGATCCACTCGTGCTCCACCGCGGGGAACGGAACGGCGGATGTTGTGCAGGTAACGGCCACGCCGAACGCGATACTGTCTACACAATCGCGATCGAGATCGACTTGCATGACTTGATGTGGGAGCATCGATTCAATGCCAATTCTGGGCAGTGAGCAAGAGGTTTGTAGGCTCGTGATCTGATGAGACAGAAGGTGGTTGGGTTCAATGACGGTAGGAGCTTCCTCCGTACAAAATACCGCACCGCATACTTCGTAGTGGGGGTAACAAAGGTTAATGATCCGCCTCTGAGCCAAACTGAATAAGGCAGTACATCTTCGAATTTGAAAGAATGATTGGTCAAATATCCCTGCTCCCATAGGACTTGTTAGAATCAAATTAATCTTTGGTACGTCGAGGGGGAAGTATGAGCTCTTCGATAGCCTAGCCTATATCTAGAGACTGCTCAGCATGGGCTGCATGGCGCCGGACTGGTTCTGGTGCCCATCATGGCTGCGGGACTGGAAACCATGAGCTGAAGAGTAGGATCGGCATTTTCTTGGCAAGTGGTACAACAGCTCCCGGGGTACAGCTTTAGGAGGTGATGTGCTAGCTCAAGTGCCCAGAGCCATTTGCCGTGCCATGTGCCACACCCCTACGAATGATCGTCGCTAGCGATACCTCCTCTAATTGAAGGTCCCCCGTTTTACTCTGAATTACCCTACTCTTGTACACATATAAACTCAAAGAAAGATAGCGGAAATAAAACTAAATATTAAGAGTTAGACGTATGGAGTAAGAAGTCGTGCCAAGAGTCAAAGCCCGAAGCTCGAACTTAAAGCTATATTCTTAAGTTCGAAAACATTGAAGCCCTATAGGTATAGTGATCACGTGTTATTACCATAGGGTTTAGGTAGCTATAATTTAGGCTTTTAAAGTTTCGTGGGGGTGCGGCGCAGCAAAGAAAATAGCACTTGGCTCTTGGCTCTTGGGCTGGCACATCACATTCTTATAGGTTCTCGTACAGGGTGTTATCGGTGCACCCGCGTTCTCGTTAAATCAAAGAACATCAAAAGTCTAACGTTACGATTCTATTATGCGGTTCAGAATTTTTATATAAATTAGAATAAACTTGATAATTTTAAAATTCAAAGGTCGATTTCCTACTCTTTTTAAGGTTATATTATTTTCAATATTATGTGGCAAATCATTTAGGTTAAAAGAAAGGGAAAAGTGGGCAAGTGAACGCGGGCGCTGCCGCAGCGCAACGGATAGCTTTCCGTACGGGGGTGCTGCTGGGTGTTATCCGTGCGATGCTGTACTGTAATCACGACTAAAGCGAAGCGCCTGCCTGATCTGTCTCAGTCACCGATGCAAGTCCAAGGATAAGCATTTACCTTTTTGTCCAGTTGTTGAGGAAACGTCTCAATTCTTTGCGAGGTATGGACCAGGTATTTCAGAGCTGCCATTGTCGAGGTACGTTGATTTCGCCTTAACTCTCTCACAATACATTGTACCCCTTTTAGCCAGCTCGGATAGTGAGCATTCTGGCAGCCCAATGAGTACTTTGGTAGCGCAGTGAATGTTCTGGCGGTGAGCGTTTTAATAGGCTCTTTCGGCTCGATACGCTATAAGATACGCAATTATACACTGTACTTACAGGCTCTCGATGCTTTCCGAGGCAGCCTGACGTATTCGGTAGTTCCCCTGGAAGCAGGGTCATTGAAACGTTTCCTCACAGTTGTCTAGTTTCGGCTTTCATTTGCCTTTGTTGGAAGCCCCACTGATTGGATTTAGCCAAATTGACGTGCTTTTTTTTAATATTAGGAATCGTTTCCTAGCGCCCGATGCCAAACTGTCGGGGTTTTGCAATCATTGCTATTGGACCTGAATTTTCATCCAAGGCTTACATAGCAAACTACGCTTTTAGGTGCCAAAGTTGAAGAATGTGTAAGCTTGATCTTCAAGAACTAGTGCTGTTTAAGTATAAGCAGAAGATTTTCAGTTGAGGAGTTGGATGAAGATCACTGCTGAACTCCGTACCTCGGTCCTAGACCTTATATGCCTCAATGAAATTACAAGTCTTCATTCGCCAGTCCTCGCGGGCAAACCTGTGGAGCGGCGTAGTCGAAGGCGAAGCATTTTGATAAGGACAGTGGAGTCTGAGTTAGGTGTAGAGGATGTCTCTTCTCGCAATGCCCAAGGATTTTAATCTCTCTCTCTTGCTTGGAGACGTATTTGCTTTGGCCTCTCGAGATTTATTATTAACATTATGGCTTGTGATGACTCAGACAGCGAGCAGCAAAGGATCACACGACGACGCGGTGCTTGTCGATTATGCCGCGAGAAAAAAGTTCGGTGTGAGTTGCGTAAGGCACTCTTCCGTGCCATAGCCAAGCCACTGTGTCCATACTAAATTAAAATTGCAGGCAACGGGCAAAAACCATGCTCCTTCTGCGAGGTTTGTGTACTCATCCCTCTTTCATCAAGCCACTCACCCAGCTTATCAAAACACAGAAACACGAAGCCACCTGCGTATATCCGCCATCAGCCCCTAAGCCACCAAGTCAAGCACTTAGCGAAATATGCACGAGCCACTCAGCTGTGCCCGTCTTGTCTCAACATCCACAGATTTCTGGCCCTGTGGCTAGCCTCCCCAATGATAGCTTTCTCAATTCTCTGGCCTCAGAACGTCCAAGCGAATCTGGAGATTTGAACCAGTCTTTCTGGTCTGAGATCCCTGACTTTAGTGGTTTTGACGATGGCGTCAATTTCATGGATTTTGTTTGCGGTGCGTCGACCAATGATAGAGAGCTTTCAATCGGTCTACAGCTGCTCAGTCCGCGTGCCCAACCGTCAACAGGGAATTCGGCATTTGACAACAATACACCTGGCATAACTTTGCTACCCTCACAACAAGGTAAGTGCCGTCTGAGTTGAACCCGTTGAGACAGTCAACTAACAAGTCGTTCAAGGCGATGATGCTTTAGCAATCGCTGTCTCAGCCGAAGTGGCTGAGCCAATCTTCGCTCCCCTGAGCCCCATCATCTCAAGTGCTATTGAAGGCTCCGAGACCTTTGAGACCCCGAAAAGTATAGAATTCCCCACAAAAAGGCGCAAGTTATTATCCCCACCTTCCTCTCCTATCCAAAAAAGACGAGAACGGCAGAAGGACGTCCTCTTCCCAACGCCAAAGTCAACCAAAATTTCCTCTGTCGTCGCCCCGTCCTCCTACAACACTTATGTATCCGCTCTATTTCCGAGCCCACGAAGAATGGAAAGCAGAATGGATGAGTCTAAAAAGAGTGTCGTTAACCGCATAGCGGCGAAACTTTTGTCCAGAGATTATTTATTAGGTTTGCCCAAGGCGTGGGCAGACAGCTCTGCCGACGACCACAACCAAGAATCTTGCCTTTTTCTTGAGAACTTCTCTGCATTACCAATGAAAAAGCTGTTCGATTGTATGACCCTCAACCATATATCATTTTATCGCACTAATTCATGTCGTAGTGTGCTTTAACGAGCCAAGAGGGTGAGAAACAAGTCTTCACATATTTCTTTCCTTTCCACTAACGTAGACCTTGAAGAGTGAACAGTTTTCTTAACAAATTCGATATTTTGATGCTACTCCAGAAGCACACGTGCAGCGAGGTAGAAAGAGATCAGGATGTGATACCGATTATAGACGTATTCCTCCTCGGTGTCATAGCCACCTGGGGCGCCACCGCAGATATAAACGAGCAACCCAGCAAAGTATGTGCCATGGTAATGCAAATACTAGATCTGCGGCATGCTGTTGTTAGAGAGCCCGACTCGATAGTCAAATTCTTAGTATGTTGCATCGGCCTAAGATTTCCCAAGAACTCATCTCTGACACGTCGCTACAGGGTCTTGTCGCTATGGTATGCACGCTATTTATTTTGAATAAGACAAGTGGTTCTTTTAATTTTTTTTAACTTTAGCTTTCAACTTCTTTTGCTCTTTCCGGTCTGTTTGTCGCTGGTCAGCCCGTTTTGCCGTGCCCAAAAGCCAGCGCCCCAACTGCTCACGCCAATCTACTTACAGCTGCAATACGCCTCAAAAGTTGGACTCGCCCAACTCCCAACTATATTGGCTGAGGCAGTCTCCGTGGCACAGTCACTGAAACTTCACCTGGAAGCCGGCCTCCAGGACGTGTGTCCAGTCCCTGCCAGTAGGGTCTATGTCAAGCGGGCTTGTTGGGTTCTCTTCTGTGCTGACAAGACCTACGCGATGCGTTGGCGGACTTTTTCGGTATGTTTGAAATTCTTAGATATTGAAATGATACTAACAGTAATAGCTACTGCCTGACATCGAATACGACCTCCCGCCACTCCCGCTGGATGGGTTCCACGAATCCTACCCATCCCACGATCACATTAGCCAAGAGAAGGACTGGCTTGTCACACAATGTCGGTATGCCAAGATCTGTGCTCGCATCAGTGATGGCCTCGCCGCTTTACCTTCTACTTCTGATACGGAGGAGGTTGATATACCAACCCTGCCAGAACAGCCTCCCGATCTGCTCATACACGGTCTTCTTACGGACTTGCACGCCTGGTACGGTTCAGTTCCCCGTGAAGGTCGCTCGCTCTCTCTCGCTGAAGCGGCGGCTAGCACGTCATCGCAGCGTCAAATAGCCATCATCACAGGATATCAATACCACGAGGCGGTGCTGGCGGTTCTGAGCCTCCTGAGCCAGCGGTCATCGTCATCGCTTTCTCATGTCCTGCATCTCCCCCAGTTTATCACCTCACCGGATTCCACAACTTCTTCCGCTGTCGCGATTCTGCTTGCATCGATCAAAGACGTATTATCGTTTAGTTACCATGTGTCAGATTTTCTAGATGATAGGTGAGTTCTCTGTCTGCTCCACATCCATCTTCATTTTCAGTTGCCTTCTCCTTTCTTTACCTTTGCCTTTTCCTGCAGAAATTAGCACTAAGTCAAAGCGCACCCTAAGGATCCTACTACATGTCCCAACACTGGCACTATGCACACTCGCCGTCGAGCATGTGAAGGGTAATCCTATGGTTCTTTCGGCACAGCGAGAGTGCCGTGCCCTGTTTGCTATGGCATATGGCTTCATTGGGAGGCTGTCGACAATGCTTCCCCACGACGAGTTCTTCGATAATGTTACGGAGCTTTTTGGAGTGGTAAATGGATCTTGAAGTCGAATGAAAATACGGACTATAAACTTGCTAGCTATATGCACATATAGAAGACAAATCTAACTGCTCCCTGCGAGAGCTTAGTACTTTAGTCAAGAATCCCAGTATCAGCTTGAGATTTAGTTATCTATTACAACAAGTATCATTTCACTTCTTCTAATTACGGGTGAATTCATAGATTCTATAATATATGACAAACCGGCATATGCCCGGGCACTACGTCCGGGTCATGCGCCTCCTGCCATATTGGCAAAGCCGACAGGTTCAGCCTCCCCGTTACTACCACTCCCAGCTCTGGATGATGCAATGTGCCTGTCAATTTCGGAACATTTACCTGAGCCCAGTCTCGGATTGCATTAAAGTTCCGGCACACGTGCTTGTTGGTCCAGACCGCCCAAGGCTCTAGCCACCCATCGGCCCAGCGTTGCGGGACGAGGCTCAAGTCGGCGTGGCACTGCAGCGAGAGGCGGATCGAGTCTATGCAGTGGGCTAATTTTGTCAGCTTGGCAAACTCAAAGTACACTTGTCGCAGCTTACGGATGTGAAATTCTGGAGGAATCTGTTCGTCTTCGACTTTGGTTTCTTCGGACGGGTACAGGTGATTGTATAGAATAGTCTTTTTGCGCAAATAGTTTAGGCAGTGCAGCTGATGAAAAACGTCCATGCCGAAAAAATACCCGGATCCGTCGTCAAATTCAACTGACGGCTGCTGCATTGTGTTGACCTTTTCTTGTGATACCTTGAGCCATCCCACTGTAACGTAGGTAGGCGAGTGGCCCCTGATTAGCTTGGATATTGCTTCTGCACGATCTAAGAGAAAAATAGCACTCACAGCCTCCCTTCATACTAATGCTTTCCCAGGCTACATCGGCAACGGCTCGATCAAACGTTGTGAAGGGTGACTTTACTCCCAGCGGCATATCGTACTGGGTTTGTTGCTCCAAATATGGCGCACCCGATGGCTCTGTTGACAGTCAATGGTGAGTCCGTGGTTCAAATTAAGTAAAAAGTAGATTGAGGGACTGTAGGCTTACCATAAATGGTCCCCTGGGCGGGCCTATCTGCTGTTTGGTACCGCACGTTGGCCGTGGACCAGAACACATTGATGGTGAGGAAGCATAGGTGAAATAGGAAAACATAACTGCGCCCACAGGAGGGAAAACCATTTCGCGACGTTCTTCGTGGCTTGAGCACCTCTTCAATCTCGGCCTGAAGGGATGTATCTTTCTCATGGTCGAGAAAAAGCTCCTCTTCGCTTAACTCACACTCAGAACGTCGTCTTGGCATGGCTACTTGATTTTGGGTTTCAGGTTTAGAGAGCGATCTCCAGCGTGAACTCAGGGGTCCTATAGAGACTGGTTGAGAACGTGATAGGCTTAGTAAGTGATACGTCTCGGTCCGGGTCGAGATATCGGACCCCGAGGCTATATTCTCGGTCCGGATTCCGGAATTCCTACATTGAACTATGGGTCTCGGACACTAACGTAGAAGGTTAAAATGTTATGTCTAAATCTTTAGTTCATACTTGAAATAGCATTTTATTATAGGTCTTTATTTATCAATCCAAAGACTAAATTTCTAGATTATATTACAAACTAATCTATTATCTACCTAGTTATTTACAGCTGCAATTGGCTTTCTTTTCAAGTTATATTCGTAATTAAATAATTACCAGTTCATATATAATACTCGCACCCCTCATAAAAATCTCTTTAGATATTCATTTAATACTAAGCTCTCGATATACGTAATCCGCGCGCCTCCATTCCCGTCTCTTAAAAACAGTATGCCGCCGCCCAAGTTAGCATAGCTTATATGAACATAGCTGTGTTTGAGTTGAGCAAGAAGGAAATGTATATATTTTGAAGTTATCTACGTTTTCCTCCTAATACACTAGCCTGATAGATTGACAATGATTCAATGAAGTCCCCGAATACACAATATAAAGCAAATGAGACTGTCAATTACTCGCGAAGTCAAACCCTTATAGAAGAGGCATATAGCACTCTGAAGCCAATCCAAAGCCAGCTGTACCTCCTCCAAACTGTCCAAATACGACTTTGGTGAGCTCTTTCGGGTCTGGTTTGGGCGCCGTCATCAGTTCCACGCAATGATTCATATGGCCAGGATCCAGCGGTATATAACCCAGCCCTCTGTTTTTACGCATCCCATTCTTAATACGCAGTTTCATAACAAATTTGCAATGCTGGACATGGAAGTTCTTTGATGTGTAAAATTCTGCCAACGGACCGCCCGGTATGTCACCAGCCCACAGTCTTTCCTGCGAGATTGGGTGCTTGTATTCGTCGTACCACCCAAAATCGGGCAGTTTCAACCACTCGTCCAGCAGGGCCGGGTCATGGCAGAGCTCGTGAATCCAACCGCCCTGGCTGGAGTCGAGCACGCATCCGCGAGCTTTAGCTCCTTCCGGGTCCGCCCAGCCGTTGCAATACGACGTGTTGTAAACCAGACCATACCCTGGGACTGGGAGCGTGCCGCCAAGAATAAAGGAAGAGGTGAGAGTGTCGTGAGGAACTGGTGGGTTTTCCTTAATGCATTCAGGGCTGCTGCTGGGACCGACATCCGTTATGAGGGAGCGGGCGCGTCCGAGCTCGCGGGACGCAAGGTGAGTGACCCACAGTGAGGTAGCCCATGCAGCAATGCTGGCGCCGAGGAAAAGAATGCGGGTGCAGAGCCAGAGCGTTGAGAGCAACTTGTCTCGTTTGCGTCGCCGAAGGCTATGTGTCCTGATAGGGACAGTCGTTGTTGGAGTAATACTCCCGTCGTCGCTATCAAGCTCATGGTCACTAACAGCAACCTTTTCATAAGCAGCATCGTAGGGTCTGTTTGCAGATAGTCTCTCCATGATGGTTCTTAAAGTTTTTGTGATATTTTTGAAAGACGAGAAGAAAGATGGTGCGAGAAGTCTGCACGAGGGGCAGGCAACACAAGACACGAAAAATAGTAGCTTGTAAAGAGAATAGAAGCGGCTTAGCCTTAAACTTTCTCGGAATCGATGGAAAAAGACATCCAGACTCATACTTCATGTCGGTGACAGGTGATTGCTGTAAGCAGAGGAAGAAATCTGGCGTGCATACCCGGTCCGAAGAGCCCCAATCCGGACCGGCGATTTCTCGGACATTTCTGACCTTAGTGGCTCCTCCGTATGAGAGCCCCAATGGATTAAGTTCTAGTCATATGTCCCGGAGTTCATCGTGCTTACCTTGCTAATTAACATGACTCTCACGGAGTACCGCGAGCAGTACGAACATCGCGGCATAATGTCATGCGACTTCAGGGCACCAGCCGTAGCGATGCCCTATTTGTGCGCTCCAGGATCAGATTATAGTGAGGCTAGACGCTAGAAGACCCTATAAATATAGGCTTAAGCCCTGTAAAGCGTTTCAGAGACCGAAAGACATTTCTAGGGTATGGCCCTGCCACTACAGGCGCTCAGTCGCTAAAATGACCTATTAAACCCCCAAGTTCCAGCGAGCGAGCGCTATAGTCGCATGACTTTGTGCCGCCATTTTCGTAAAGAAGTCACGGCCATAAGTCTTGCAACTACATAGCAATCAGAGAGCGCTCTAGCTACAGGCAGTCACATGCGCCACATGAAAATGTAATAGCGCGCTAGCCCTATAAACATCTCTAAAGGTATGATAGCTTTCAGGCTTTGATGCCCTAAGCTTCGTTTCTCTGCCAGACCTATGTGGCATCGAAGGTGGCTGCGTCAACCCTGCCATTTGCAGGAGTTGTGGCCATGACCTTCATAGGAAGCTGATTAATGAAACCTGTTTTCATATGCTTTGGTAATAAAAAAAGGAACAAGTGACCTTGACGCCCCACCGTTTACTAAAAGCGCATAAAGAGAATAATATTCAAGAGAGAGTGTTGTGTGAAGTATAAATTTTAAGTCAAATATTTCTTCTAATAACTTACTTGAAGCGTTGTTCCACTCTTAAACGATAAACAATAGCCCCTGAGACTAGCAAGGAATTGTGATGGGTAGGTAGATACGTCCAAAGCAAATTCCTGAATTGTAGTACTACTAATTTAAAGAACAAATTATCATAGATCCGTTAACATCCACTTAATTCGCCCTTTAACAAGGAAAACTGCCCCCAAGATAGAATGAGCGCAAGAGGGCAGGTAATTCGCACCAACCAAACATCCAGTGTTTCCCTCTCCCCAAAAAGTCCATACCTACATCTTGCTAGTAAAGTTGGAGTCAACTTGATTGTAAGAACAAGAATGCCGGGCAAGGGCTGCCAACTCACTTGATTTCTGCATGAACTCTAAGCAGTGGCATCGTCCTCAGGGAAAGCAACAAGGTATTGGCGTTTCTCCTTCTCAGCAGCTTCATCTTCAGGGAAGGCAACAAGATATTGGCGCTTCTCTTTCGTAGCAGCATCGTCTTCAGGGAAGGCAACAAGGTATTGGCGCTTCTCCTTCGCAGTAACATCGTCCTCGGGGAAGGCAACGAGGTACTGGCGTTTCTCCTTCACAGTGACATCGTCCTCGGGGAATGCAACGAGATACTGGCGCTTATCTTTGGCCCTGTCGATAAGAATATTAGTAAGATCAACGGAGAGGTATGCTTTGAACCTACTCGGCCGGGACAGCAGCTGCCAGGGAGATGCCAAGGAGGGGCAGGAACGCGATAATCTTGCTGAACAACATGGCAGATGGAATGAGAAGGGTATGATCAGTGAAAATTTTGATCGTGAGTTGTTGGTGGATCAAGTTTACAAGAAGCTTTAGCAATGTGATGCAAGAGAGAAGGCTGATGAGTTGAACGAGGTTTTTGAGCGTCTTTTCTGGTTCTCTTAGAGCACCCCTGTTGACTGTTAGACCCCCTTCTCTTGACCACACCTAGCCTGCAAAAGTGTTCTCGGTCCGGAGGATTTCCGTCTGTTCCGGAGAGTTTGCTCTCCTTCAAGATATGCTTAGAGTATCCGGAAATGCCCTCAACTCTGGTCTCTATTCGGACCTGATCACCTTGTCCGGAAGACGAAATGTCCGACCGCTCTTTTCCTAGTATTCTGGCCAGCTGATAGATCCGATCCTGTCAATTTACTTTGGCTCGATACTTTCTAGAAGCTTAGCTGAAATCCACGTACTCTGAACTTGAACTCAAATAGTTCTATCTCACGTTAGAATGACCTTCGGTGCATATCCACAACAACATAGAATGAGCATGTCTCTTCAAACGCCTTTTCTTGACGCGGCTGGAGAACCGTCAGAGACATCAAACGACTTGGATTACGAACTAGATTCCATTTTGCGGTCACGATACACACAAAAGGCTAACCAAAGGCGCTGTCTATGCTTTCTTGCTGTCCTAGCTTTTGGCACGGGCATATTCATTATAGTGTTTCAGTTTGTTCTCCTCAGGAAGCTGTGGGAGCAATATCCCGACCACCTAGAGGTCCTCGGAGAATTCAATGGGCTTGTACCTTCATGTACGCACCGGAAGACTGAAAAATAGCATCATAGCGGCTGATATATTGTTTGCAGTTGGAGCAGAGCCCAAGCTCTTTGCGCCAGATCTAAGTTTTGACCCTTTGAATATGAGTGATCCTAAATGGGAAGAAGTTATGCCAAGTAAGTTGATAGTTTTCCCTGCACCTACAGATTCTTGCCTCAGGGAACTCATTGTGTCGATTAACTAGTTGGCGGAGGTTTCGTATCCATCCAAGACTGGCAGGACAAAGTCTTGCCAGAACCGATCCAAACACACGGCAAAACCCTGTACAATGTGGCCGTATTCCATCAGCTACATTGCTTGCACATACTAGCTGAGGAGTTCGGAAATCTGCTCACAGCTAGGAACATAGGCCACAAGACATCCATGCATATGGGGCACTCTGGCGCTGGACATGGCGAAGGGGGAAAAGAGGATGAAGCCATTATGATGTATCACATTCGACACTGTTTCGAGTACATCAAAGCCTCATTGACGTGCTGTGCGGACACAGCGTTGGAAGGGCAGAAGAATGATATTAATCAGCCTGCTGCTGACGGCTTCGGTTCGCACCACGTGTGTAGGGACTTCAACGCTGTGTTCGACTGGGCGGAAACACATCGGGGCACAGATCAAACTGGATATCCACATTGATTTGATACATTCTAACCGTCCTGAAAGTAATAATATTTGTTCTTATAGCAATGGCACATTGATCATAGATATCGAAGACCGGGTTGCTAAGTAATGTGCATTACTACAGTACTATCTTAAAAGATCTATAGAGCTTCGAGAAACACTTAACCTCCTTCTTTACAGCTTAGTATATCGTTATGAACCGGCATTCTTTAAGACTTCAGTATCACGGTGACATACTCTCCTGGCAACGTGATCGAGAAGACGAATAACTAGGCTGTTTGAAGAATGGAGAAGAAATACAGTGGATGTAGTCAGCTCACTTCTTGTCCTGAAAAGATTACTCTAATGTAATCTTACTTCCGCTTCTTAACACTCTCCATTTATTTGATAATGGAAACATTTACTAGTATATCAACACTCTCACCTTGTATGTCACCTCCTTTGGTGCTCATTGGCATTATTCTTGACCTGACTGAAATGAAAAAGACTCTCATTTCACAGCTTTACTCTCTCAGGCAAATTTTGTTCTGCAGGCATCTTGCCATCTCGGCGATTTTGAGATAGTCATATGCACTAATTATCACCCAAAACCTTAAGTTTACTTCCTGACACGTTGTTATGGGTCTATTCGTGTGTGTGGTGTAAGTCTGATGAATTGAGGAAGCTGACTAGTTGAGCTATGTACTTGCTAAGCGAGCTTCGAGCTTCGTGCCTTCCCTAATATACGTCAACTCCAGCCTTGGATGCAACAAGCCTCTTCCTCCCTAAGCCTAATTGTATGCTAAATACATAAGGCAAGATAACACGAAATCTGCTTCGCAATACACCATAATTTCAAATCTTACTAAGATACGGCTACTGGATGCTCACGAAGCAACGGATCCTAGTTACATGCATCAGTATGTGGATTCGTGACTGGAAATTTTCATGCAGATGCTCACCCTTCTAGGAACACCAGACATGTCAGCCCACTGATACAATACCGAGGGGTCCCGGCACATGTGCCATAGCGCGTTTCCATCCACGACATTTACGTCGGGTGTGACCGGCGCAACCGGATGCAAGGTGGTATCGGCGTGGCAGAGAATGCTCTTTCTTGTGACTCAGCTCAATTCATATGATACCGCAAACAAACTGGAGAAAGAGTAATTGACCTGGCATCACATACCTGCCGGATATAATTAAAACAATATGCCACATTGTCATACGCGGAACCAGAGCCCCTCTGACTCATGAATCGTTGTGCTTCAGTCCATGATAGACCTGTTGCGATAAAATGCGTGCGTATGTCTCGTAGACACCGCAGCTGGTGGAACATGGCGGGGATTGCCCATAAGTGGAAGCCGCTGGTGATGTTCGTCGCGATCACGGCCCCATTGTTGGCCGGGATGAGTGCCTCCCAGAGCTGGTCAGCTGTGTCGTCGAATGCTCTATACGAGAGATTTCCTAGTAAGAAGGTCGGTTTGGAGTCTTGCTGTGGGAGATAAACGTTGGGGTAGACGACTGGGGGCGGCGGCCCCATGTAGGAGAGCCAGAGGAAACAGATTGACGCGACGATGACGCAAGGGATGTAGATACACTTGAACATAATGCCGGTGTCCTTTCCTTTGAGGTTTCCGTGACTGTTTATCTTTCAATTTCATTTTAGAGGTGATGGATTGACTATTTTCGACGTGTGTTCTCCGGTCCGGCGCTGCATTCCGGACCGATGTCGAAACTGTCGGATTGCGGACAGGAGCGAGAAACTCGCTTATCTTGCATACCTGCTTCTCGCCGCTTCCTCCCCCGAGGTGAAAGACATATTCATCTCCTTCTCTTCTTTTACTGCTCTTCTGGTTTTTTTTTTCTCCGGAAAGAACTCCAGAGGTGGAAGAAAATAATACAGCTTTGTTATAGGCCGTACCTTCCTTTCTCCCCGAGACAAATAGCAATACACATTGTGCATCAAGCCTGAAATATTGCGTGGAATTTCGAATACATCATGGCAGAATTGACCAAGTCTCGGATTATGAAGCTGCCTTGGTGGACGTTACTCCTCACAGTGACGTTCATGGTCCTCGCATTCATTTTCCACCTTCGCTGGACCCGGCCGGTTTCTCACTGGCCTATTGACTTGCCACTGCGTAGCTACGCATTTGTTGACCGCTCAGATCTCCGAGAATTTGACGATGCAGCTGCTCAGGATCGTTGGGCTGGCATGGTCAATCACATCTGGTGGGCCACCGAGTGGCAGGATGACACGGGTGACCATTTCCCCCGCGGTATTGATGTGTTCCACAAGATGCATTGCATTATAGCCATACGAGAAGAGTTTGTTATGTATCTCACGGATGAAACAAGAGCGGGGACCGGTGATTCGAAAACGAACGGAAAACTTACTGTCAATGCGAACCATTTGCAGCACTGCTTTGACTTTCTTCGGCAGGTATATGCTCAACTGCTTGCTCGCTGCTGCCATAACTATGCTGACTGTGCATAGGATATCCTTTGTGCTGCGGACATGACACTGGAGCCGCTTGGCCCGGGATACATGGAGATGGACGGGCAAGGTGTGGTGCACGAATGTAAAGACTGGCGACTTCTTCTGAACCATGTTGGACTTCCAGATCTAGATGAACTTAGATAGACTACCATTGTTGAGTCGTAGGAAAATGAATGGGTGTGTTTCGGACCTTCTCCAATATTTCACGCACTGCCAAGAAAGCTTCTTAAAAAGATTCGCACTAAAGTGATAGGGCGGAGCCAAACATGGACGTACTTGATCGCATAAAAATATCAAGAAATAGTTTTTACTTAGAGAATGCCAATCCACCCCAGATCAGCTGCTTAGCAGCAATCTCATAAGGACGGAGCTTAGGGAAGAGTGAGTGGGTATTGATGACAAATAGAATGTGGTTTGATGTGAGGCAATCCCTCACTACTCGATTTTTAATAAGCTTAGAAGTAAGATTACCAAGCTTATTTTATCGTGATGAAATTTGTGTTTTTCATATCGCTGGGGAGGTAAGGTCTCTAGTAGCTAATGAAATAACAATTCAAGGGTGCTGATCCCACTAAGCAACAAAGTTTTTCACTTGACTAACTCTAAATAACCCAGTTTAAAACAGGTTTGTATTACATTTTGACTCAAAAGCTCGAATTGTAAAAGAAATCATGTTTATCTATCACCGTAAAAGACAAGCTGCCCCCAATGCAAACGGGATGCACATGACAAAGATCCACACGACATGCTGCTCAAGTCCTAGTAACGCCAACCCTTGCATCACCAGCCAACTCGCCACTGACGCTCCGATCTGGGGTGACGCAATAGCCATGCTGTGTACAGCTAGCAGTCCTGGCGTGTCGTCTTCATTATCCATGGTACCGTGGTCTGCTGTTACCATTACCCGGGTTCGGGCATGCGCCGAAGCCTCATCAGCAATGAGCGCATACGGCACCCAGTTTGCTAAGGCGAAGAGCATCCCGTTCGAGCCTAGCAAAATCGATATCACAGTAGCGCCGAGCCGAGATGGCGTGGGAAGTGTAAGGACGAGAAAGCAGGTTACGAAAAGGGATCCGGCAAGGGCAACGAGGCATGGCTTCCAGACCCAGCACATGAGGACCTCACGCGTGCGTGCTAGCTCACCACTGCCGTGGTGAATTTCACTCTTGCAGTTGTAGTCACCATCGGGCCGTATTCGCCTCCGTGATCTCGAGCGCCGCCAAAGTATGGCAACAACCACGAGAGTGGTCAGGGCAGTAGTGTAGAAGAGTAACGCCACGCGGGACACGGCATTTGCAGATTCGGCCTCTGGGAGTAGAGCTGATTAGCGGTGACCTTCTTTTCAAAGCAAACAAAATCTCAGACTCACCGGTACGGGAAATCAGCCTGGGTTATGCAAATTGTGGTTAGCATCATACAACGTTTGTCTGTTTGACAGATATTTCAGAACTCACGCGCTCGTATAGTTTAAAACTAAGAACCACGCAACCCATGATAGCAGCTGTACACGACACGTCCGCCGGGTGATTGGTGGCAGATGGCGAGCCTTTTTGAGCAGTCGTGAAAGATGAGCGCGCAGCGAAATGGGGGCTGCAGCTTCATACTGAGGAACTAGCTTCGTGGGAGGGTCTATCAGCGCCGAAAAGCCTAACAGCAACGCTAGGACAGACACCACAACGATGCTCAGGTCCAAAAATACGGGTTTGTAGGCCAGCCCAACGAGGGCGATAAAGACGGATCCTAGGGCGGAGAACACGCTGATGCACAAGTTGGCTGCAGGCTGCTCGTCTGGGGCGAAGTGGTCGACTACTGTTGCGCGCAGTCCTAGCTGCAATGGCTGGATAGAGAAGTTGAGGGCGTAAATGCTCAGACCAGCAATGACTTGGGACGTGGTCCTCGCAGCGTTGGAGCTGGCCACGTTGAGCAGGCTACGATGGAGAGTCAAAGCGAACGGCTCAGCAACAGCAAGAAGCAGGAAGGACAGGATGGTGCCCAAGCCACCAACGAAAATGAAGAGCTTGCGCTTCTGTGATATATCGCTAATGTTCAGAGAGTCGCTGAGCGCGGCAACAACTGGGGGACCAATGAGCCCGGCCAGGGGTCCTGATAGCACAAAGATGGACATTTGCCCGTCAGGAACGCCGAGCGACGAGAGGTACGGAACACCATAGACCTGTTGAGTAGTCCAGGCCAACTGGAGACTGGTGTATCCAACCGTTGTTTAGTTCACTACCTTTGGCTGATGGAGTTGCTCACATACCCGAAAAAAGGAATCGTGATGGCCACATAGTCCCATCTGCTTCTTGTCTCTGTAGTCGCGAACTCATCCTCATCCTCATAATCTGATGCTGTGTCCTTTTCTACGAGGGGAACACTGTCCCACGCTGTCTCGTGATCCATGGCGTTGCGAATTGCGGTACCTAGGTACCGAAGGTATGTTGTGGCAGCGAATCAGATGGTCAAGTAAGAAGGTCAGGGGAAGAGAAAGAAGGGAGATCGTGTAAGTGCGGCTCGGGGATGGCTCTACTGTGAGATATGAGAGCCAGATCCCCCGGTCCCGGAGCTGCCATCCGGTCCGGGAGCAGTCCGGATGAACTCCGATCGAGTACTTGAGGGGTAGAACCACCTTTTTTGAGGATGCACGCAGCACTGTAAACTCCTTCAGGCTGCGAGATCCAACATTTCCGGTGTTTGTCCGTCACATACACCATGCTAGAGAGCTTTACCATTGAGCACGGAGGCACCCACCAACTCAACTTCAAAACTTATCTTGTGCCGATTCTGCTCGTAATCGGCACTCTAGTCCAGTGCTTCCTTCTATGGGAGCTCTGGATTGGCAAGCCATTGCCAGAGACCCTTGGGGAGATCAATGGGCTGGCACCGCCATGTTAGGATAACCACTTGAATTTTCTTTCCTTTCACTTATCTCTACTCCGCCTCAGTACTAACATACGGTTTCTCAGACGGCACTAGGCCCACTCTGTTTCAAAAAGAGCCTGACTTCAACCCATTGAATGTCTCAGATCCGCGGTGGACAAGTCTATTCCCCAGTCGTAAGCCGTCCACCCTTTACCCCACTGACAAGTTTTGAGCTTTCCGCTAAAACTGTGCCAGTCGGTGGCGGATTTGTGCAAATCTCCTCGTGGGAAGAGTACCCCCTCCTCCCGATACCAGTCCTCGCACCAAGCGACGGCAAGGAGAGTTTTAACGTGGCCGTGTTTCACCAGCTGCACTGTCTGCGAAGTATCGCGGGCCTAGTCGAGGAGTTGCTCGCGTCGCCAGATGCAGCAACAATCCGGTCGTCCCGCCGCAAGCACATAAATCACTGCTTCGAGTACCTTCGGCTGTCGCTGCGATGTTGTGGCGATACGACATTGGAAGGGCAAGGCAAGACGGTAGCTGCGCCGGGAATTGACGGGCTTGGAAGTTGGCATTTATGTCGTGATTTTGAGAGCATCTCGATGTGGGCTAGCGAGCACCGGGCGTCTGACGAGCAAGGCTTACCGATTTGATGAGTCAATGCTATATTATGTACATATATACCCCTCCGACTTATTTGAGAGATAGGGAAACACCAGGCCTCCACCGCTTTCCCATATTCCTTTCTCGTCTCCTTTTCGATCATTTCTGGCCACTTGATTATCTTTTTCATCTGTATTCCAAAATCTCGTCTTTCCATGTTGCCGTAGATTTGAGAAAGGCTACTCGTACGGTCTACTGCACCGTTCACTTCGATCACATTTTTCACATCGATTGGCTAGCTGCAGGTCTTTGAAGTTATGGACCAAAGTATGCTCTACATAACATCAAAAGGAAGATTATTCCAAATTCGTCCTCATCCGTTTTAACATGGTGGATAAATGACCTCCATGACACCTCTAATAGCATCAGGATCCTCCATGCCCATGATATTCATCGCGCAGTGGTTAGTATGCGACTGCGCTACCGTTTCCGCGTCCGTCATCCGCCCCTCAACAATCGCCCGATTCAGCTTCTTCCACATGTAGAGGCAGTGTGCTGCATGCCACCGGTCTGTCGTCCATATTGGCCCTGTCTGCATCCCAAGGGTATCTGCGTCGTTTGGAAATGGATCGGTGCCATTGCGGTTTGAGAAATACTGCCACGGATGCAATGCCGCGAACTCGGAGGCCAGTTCGACGTCGATGCATTTTGGGGGCAGCCAAGCTGTGGCGATGATGTCGAAGTGGCAGCCTCTGCTCAGCGCTTCTGATGGACTATTTCCACATGGCAGTGGCGTGAAATTTTGAGACCAAGTCAATTGGCCCGAGGGGAAAGATTTGCCGTCCAATGTTAGGATCTCGTCATGGAGGTTGGTGGGAGAAGGAGTTGCCAATTCCCATGTGATCAAGATTGCCGTGACGAGTAACCCAGCTTGTATCCAATAGTCCCGCAATCTTACGGTGCTGAGTCGCTTATATATGGAATAGTCATTGAGTTGCTTGTCGTCTTCATCGATATCTCGTTGGTTTGTATAATCGTCTTGCTCTTCCTCATCCACTAATAATTTTTGATGAGCAAGTGGTAGGAATGGAGTTTTTGGCCAGAATGTGGGCATGGTGGCAGATGCGGAGAATCTGGGGTCAATGAAAATTCAGTGCAATTTTGTTGTGCTCGATAATTACGGTTGGGCTCGTCACATCGCCGTCTCTGGGATTTCCGAACCCGGACCGAACCCGGACCGAATCCGGAACCAGTGCTTTGGCAAACATAAGGTTGTACCGAGCGTGGCCCGATTATGCCCAGGCGCCCTAATTCTATTCAAAATTTCTTTCCTCTCGCAATCATCCGCAAGAGGAATTATCAACAATAACAGAGAGCACAGCAACCGTCTTGATGGGCTACAAGGAAGAACTGGACGACGCAGAGTCCTCCGATAGTTTACTGGCCCACCACGATGAATCTTTGCACAAGAGCCACTCAAACCAGGGCCGCAACCGTATCTTATTCATCGTCTCCATTTTGTTTAACATCTTCTTTGTTGGCTTCGATTTAGCGTACTGGATTGTCAACAGGCAGACAATTGAAAACTCCTATGAAAATGGCTTCGCTTTAGAATTGGGTTAGTATGACAGGCTCATCTACTGGTACTATATGATATCGTGTTAATATATGTAATCAGGCCCTGCCAAACCTAAAATCGAGATGATGGAACGCGTCTTTACGGGTGAAATTCGGCTAGACCAAGATGGCAACTATTTCACCGATGGCCAAGGTGATAAATATGGTGGAATGCCCTCGCAAGAAGTCGATGATGCGTGGCGTGATCTTCTAGATGGTCAGTCCCAAAAAAGATTTGCCATACAGATCCAGTAGTTTGCTGACGGTCGTGTGCAGGGTTGAACATTGGTCTCCATCCCTCAGAAGCAAATCTCGGCGATACAACGTTCCAGTGGCCAGGTTCTGGGGACTATTTTTCAGGACTCGAAGTATTTCACTCTTTGCACTGCCTCGTAAGTACTCCAAAGCCATCTTACCACGGAATAAGCCAGTTTGCTTCCAGCCAGCCGCTAATTTATATTCAAGAATCGTGTTCGTGAAGCGCTCTACCCCGATTACTACCCTGTCTCCGAGAATCCCAAAAATCCATCTCGCCAAGACCACATAGGTTCGTAGCGAAGCTCGCCCTAATAATTACATCTTTACTAACGTAGACATAGAACACTGCATTAACCACTTACGCCAAGCTATCCAATGCCACTCTGACCTCACGCCTATGCAATGGTATCTCGTAGGCGACAGAATAATCTTGAAGACGGAGACCCGGCATATGTGTCGGAACTTTGAGAACATCCATAATTGGGCGGTGCAGAAGAAGAGCAAAATCTATAACAAGGAAGACATTAGGGCTATGAAAAATGGAAGTCTTTTTATTGTAGATTAGATATCCCTACTCCTCTATATATTTTTATGATTATTTATTATTTGTATTTCGAGAGTTTTATCCCTTATGTTAGACATTTGTGACGGCTCTGGCGTCACGTGCTCAGGGGTCACCATGTCCTAGTGATCAACTTTAGGGCTATATATAGCTCTCTCTTTCTCCGTCTCTTCTAACCCTCCTTAGATTTAGATTGTAATTAATAAAACTTTTATGCTATATTTGTGGTCAACTTAAAGCCTCTGTAACGTCTTCTAGTCTTGTGTAGTCATGCTACTAAGCGACATACCTCAAAATCTACTTTGAAGCAGGGCTGAGATTTGGTGTGTTTTGGTTAGACACATTATAACTTGCACTCGCCTTTAGAGAAGCAGGATGGAGACAGGAATTTATGAAATTATGAGGGAGGTGAAAATCATGACGTTTGTATGCAGGGGTAAAAGTTGGATGTGAAACTGCCATGTGGTCCCTTCGTGAACCCGTGAGAATATTTGGGGAAATATGCATTGTAGTGATGAGGGGTAGAACACAAAAGATATTGAAAATGCTAGAGGAAGATTGCTAATTGGGGACTTTTCATTCATTGAGTTACACTATATACGCAAGCTAATATAATCCACAAGAATCAAATCTCATGAAAACACACAGGTATCCTCCATCGCCTCGACGCATCTTTTCCAGCCCAGCTGTACACCTCGCTCCATGCAAACGGCATTGACGCCTCCCATATGCTCGCAAACCAACAAGTAGTACAAATCCCCCCTTTCGCTATCTAGTCAAGAGCAAGATTTCGATCTTCGATTTCGAGATTTTCGCATTATACGCCTCAATTTGGAATAGACAATGGCAAGCTATGCATCAAATATTTTCTCCGCTTTCCTTTCGATTATATTTGCGTAATTCGTAGAAGGTATTGGAGAGGAGATCAGTTAAGGGTGAACATCGCTGCGAGCGCGAGGAGTATAATGGCGAATGGGGAAGCGATGTTCGAGGCTGAGTTTAGCTTCGGGGTTGTTGTCGAGCTTGTTGGTGAAGGTGAAGAGGTACCGGTAGTCTTGGTAGCTAAAGATAAAAAAAACTGGTTAGCAGAAGGAATTAGGGGAGGGAACCGGGAGTACTGACTCGACTTCGTGGTTGATACGGTTGTAGAATTGCTCGTTGGGGAAGGAGTCGCAGAAGATGTGCTGCTGGCGCTGGTAGTGCTCGATGCAGATCCTCCAGTCAATGTGAATTGCTTGCTGTAGTTTATCAGTTTTGAGGACGAGTCATCAATCTCGAATGCATAGAGGCCCGGCGCAAGATCGGCTGGTGGCTTGTATTCAAAGGAGGTTCCAGTCACACCAGCTAGTAGCAAATTAGCAATTGTCTAATAAGTGACAGACCTACTCACTTTCAATAACATTGACCAGTGTAAGGTTAGTAGCGGCGCCATTCATCAACTTGAGGGTGACGGGACCAGAATTCTGATCCCAGGTAAGGTCCAAAACACTGCTACCAGCTGTGTACGACGTCCCAAAGAATGTAGAGTTCATTGTGAATTCTACGCCTTGCGCATGGGCGAGCGCAAACACCGCAGCGGTCAGGAGGATGCTGGTGAACTGCATTTTGACGTATGTGAGGGTATTCGAGGTTGTAAAACTTGAGACTTGAGACTTGGAATCTGTATTAATCTCCGGACTCGAACTGCTCCTGCGACGCGACTCGACGCGTAAGGATTACAATGGTGCAGGTTACGTACTTGGGGTGATATTCAATGGCTAGACTTGGCTTTTGTCTGTATTTGAGGTTCTTTTTGAGATGTAGCGATCACAACGTTAAAAGAGAAGAGGTGATGCGGTGGTGGGAGAGGGACTTGTCTGAAATAGAGATTGCGGCTTGTGTTTTTGCAAGGGTTTTGCAGGGGTCGTGCGCCCATCGCCGCTGCCTCCGCTAGCCGCTTTGGGCCCCGCATTGCATCAATTGGGCCGAGCTCCGCCCCTCTTATTCCCTGGTTGGGAATAGCTTCACTTCTAGTTGTAGGGTCAACCGTGAAGTTTAAAAATCCTGAAAACGGGGTAGAAAGTGAGTTGTAGGGGCAACCTGTCCAGGAGACCTCCACCAGCTTTGCTGGGGAAAGGTTCAATTTGCCATGTCGCGTGTTTGACAGTCTCCACTGCCTATTCCTTATTCGTTTCATGCAACACCCGTGCGGAAGTCGGCATTGGAATACTGGTTGTGTTACAGGGACGATTCTCGAAGGTATTGACATCGCCACAAGTCCTGCCAAGGAGAAAGTTCTTCTGGATTGCACTTAAGGGTCGCGCTGTTGCAAAGACTGCATGTGTGATCAGTTAAAATGTTGGTTCTGCTTGCACGAGTACTTTTTAATGTTTCGAGGTATCCGGAGCATCAGTTCTCCGAGGGGGGTGGGACTACTTTGTGGGCACGTGACCTCTGAGCCAACAAGATTATCAACCACTTAGAATTCTAACTTAAGATTTAATATGAACTTAACAATAGGAGTGTTGCTTTTTGATTATATTAAGCTCATTAAATTGTCATATTTACTGTTCCTTGCAGAGTTAAATGATAATCTAGCTATCACGTGATGCCTTTAACCACATCTAAACGGGGAGAAAAGACCTTCTGTCAATCTCTGTTGCACATTGCAAGTGGTATTCCGACAATCTGGAGCTTTAAATGTTTCTAAATCGTTTTAAATACAATTTAGAAGACGTCTAGTCACGAGTCACATGATATCCAGAGCCCACCACCAAGCCTCAACGAATCAGCGGTGTACAACCTCTACCCATATATATATTTTTTTGCATATCGTATAAACTAGAGAAACAGGAGAAGAAGTTACGCATGGAGATGAAGAGAAGGAGGAAAAGGAGTTGAAGAGGAGAGAGACAGAACTGGCTGAACTAGTCGACAAGTGTGAAAAGGGATCGATCCGAGCGTCGAGCAGGGACACTAAGGCTTGATCATGAAGTTCATTGGATAGTTCAAGTTTTGAAGGCTTCAAGGAATCAATACTTGACATATCCCGACCTTGCCTGCCTTTGACCATGGCAAGGCCAGGCTGCCAAATTTCAAGGCAAGGAGTAGGCAGCTAGGGCTCAAAAAAAAAAAAAATAGGTAAGTAGTAAACGGGAGCATGATAGGCTAGGTTAGGCTCGCGGAGGTCGAGGTTTTGCAAACAGTGCATGGAATTGAATCCTGAAGCTTATTTCTAACAAATTAGTGGACTTTTAGAAACCGCGTGTTGGACAATCAGCTCGATCCTACTCCTTAAATAAATTCATTGTCAGTGACGTTAAGATTTCTTGGGGTGGATGCTCTGAAGGGCTGAGTTTACAGTCATGAGTCTGCTTCAGTTGGGGAAAAGCGACGATTAACTGATAAGTGCAATTTTAATGTTGTGCAGCTTTTGCAGCTGGTTCGATCACAACCCATAGGGAATAGAGAGGGCGTTAACAAAAGCAACAGAGTACTGGTTTTATTATGACCTCTAGGATTTAATAACTATGTCGCCGTAAACGACGCAAAATCCAATAGGATAAAGTAACACACGGAATGTCAACAAACCGCCAATAAAGATCCGCTATCCATAGCGCCAACAGTATACCAGGTACAGAAACAACATGATATTTCCAATGGAAAAAGAACCCACTATCTTCCACCAATGCTCCCCATAGATTTATCTGAAGAGGGAACACGGCCACGAATAGGACCGGAAAATGAACTATGTATAGGGAATAGGAAATCTTACCTAGATACTGTATAAGGTGTGAATTACAAATCTTCTTAATGAGGGGCGTATTATCTACACCCCATATAATAAAAACTGTGCCGATTGATTCCCAGTGACGGTAGTGGTTATCTAAAGAGGAAAGCCATACATATCCCGGCGTTGTTTCTGCCATTCGCTCGGGATATGAACACAAGAACAAGCCAAGGATGAAAGAGGAAAGCGCCAGCATCTCGGGTACATGTAGTGTATGATCTTTGGGTCTGCTAATTGGGTGGTCGGCCTCGAGTTTTATAAGGTGGAGCTCGGCCATAGTCATTCCGCCTAGGACCGTAGCATCCAGCCACCTCCCAAAACATATGTAGTAGATGCAAAGCGCGACAGTCAAGAAAACCCGCGGAGTAACTCTCAGCTGGCACAGCCCAAACATAGCTAAGAATAGTCGCATCGAGCAGCAAAACTCGATAGGAATCGTCCAGAGTGGAATGTCATATTCTGAATCAATCGCGTTCCGTGACCAAGGGTTTGTCAGTTCGTAGAAAACAAAATGGACCCAATCTGCTAGCTGATCCCAAATGGAAGGGAGGTGTTCTGGAGATGCAAAGTGCTCGCCTGGGAGGTTGTAACCGTACGGGAAATTGTATAGGTTCAGTTGGACTAAAACCGCAACGACGAGTGTTGCTATTAACGTCGGAAGGAAGAGCCTTAATCCTCGCCGGAGTATCGCAGAGCTTATCGCTGAAAAGCATTCTTCCATCGTCCCGTTGCGAGCGAGTCTCAGTGGCTTGAGAGAAAGCACAAAGCCAGATATTTGGAAGAAGATAACGACCATAGGTGATCCATGGTATAAGAGACGAATGATGGGGAGCTGGAGGATTGATTTCCTCTGGCCTGGCTCGTAGCCCTTTCTCAATTCTTGGTACCAAGGAGCTGCGCAGTGTGATAGCAAGACGATAAAAGCAGCGATGCCTCGTAGCCCATCGAGGTGGGATGTGGACGATTCGCGTTTGTGAGTGGTTGGGTCAGTCTGCTGGAAGCAACTTGGAACGATCGCCCTCAATGTCCGTATTGCTATATCTTTTGAAGAAAGCGATAGCATCATGTCGGTTAGAGCTGGACAATGGCAAAAATCCTCTATCCTCGAGCAACGAGTAATGTGTATTGGCTGCTAATGGCACGGAATATCTCGTAGTGGTATAATCCTCTGTCAGATTTAGGAATAGGACACAGTTGACAAACCACCTATAGGGTATTCTTAACACCCAGAAGTCAGAGAAACCTGTGGAATCGAGCTAAAGAGGAAACCAGACACTGTCTCAGGTTACACACGAGGAGGAAAACGCGCCTGTTCTCTTCTTGCTGCGGAAATTCAAGGGCGTCTTGTTGAGTAAGTGATGACTAAATATCCTCCTTCTCGATCCGGCTTGTTGTACGGCTAGACCTCGTATCATGGAGCGGGTGAAATGGTTGTTTTCATTCGATACCTAAAATAAAAATTGTGGTACCTGTAGTTGCATTATACCCCAGATACCCAGATACCCCGCTCTTAAGTCCTTGGTATTGGCAGCTGCAACTCAAACCAAAGGTCACATGAGACCTTGCAGGTTTCAAAGGGTGCATGTTTGAGTCGCTATATAACCGAATTCTAGGATTGAGAAGAAACTGGAGCCTACCTTTCATTAATCTTCAAATTAACGAGTTTATTAGTTCTTGTTTTTGTTCCTTAATTCATTGGTTCACTGCTTCTTTCCGAAAAGCTTACTTCATATTCATCTTTTGTTGGATATTCTGTCATGTTTCCTTCTCCATTTACCCGTTTCTCGACTTACTCGCTGTCTAATATGCTGTGCCGTGCACATCCCTCGACACACATAACCCGTGCCTCACGGACCCCTCAAAATACAACTCTGGTGCTTGTATCACCTCCTATCTACGTCAACCCTATCCGTCGATCTGTTGCCCCCTTCAATGATATGGACCTGCTTGAAAAGATTTGTTGGCGTGTTGGCGGCTAAAGTCTTTGGTGAGCTCCATTCTATCATTTGGTTGGTAACTATATCAGCTGTCTCTGTCGATCTGACACTTCCTTCAAGGGTATTGCCTAGCTCGCAAGGTTTATTGGTCATTGGTAGGCAACTTGATGTTGTGCAACTACTTTTTATATTAAACGCCTCCGTTGATTTGTTACTCCTTCGAAGGATTCCGGCCAACTTGAGAAGGTTTGTTGGCGGCGAAGTCACTAATGAGCTTTATCGGATAACTTGGTTCGCAACTTGGTGTCACATCTCTATATTTGGTGTGAGCTATATAGATAAGAGCCGATAAATGTGGCCTTATATGCATATTTCGAAACTGGAGTGCGAAAGCTCTTAGGCCTTTCTCCATTCAGCATGTAGTGTAGTGGTTTTAATGTTTATACTTAATATCCGCTACTCGCCACTCTTGGCACCCCACAAACATCCTCATTCGAAATCTCCTCAACAGAACACCTTCCATCAATAATTCAAGCACTTAAGGTATAATACCATACTTCCATACCACTTCTGCTTCATTTTCCATCACTATTCGAACAACTATGCGCTGTCAAGCACTCCTCCTGTTGGCAATGGTCACGTTCGCTTTAGCTGCGCCTAACATACTAAGCGTGAGGAGCTGTGAGTGTACATGGTGTCCACAATGTAATGAAGAGGGGGGATGTGACTGTGAAGTAAGTTCCAAGATAACGCTGTGGTTCTAATTTATTGCTAACGTCTAAGCCCCTCTTGATGCCGAGGTGGTTGGTGACTCCGGAGGACCTTGATGACATTGAGGAGTAAGCGATTGCAATTGTGAACCATCTTGTTCTTGGAATTAGGTATTCTATAGCATCGTGGAAAATTGCGGTGGACGGGAGTGGGATGGTATCGTGGCTCTTTACCTACCTTCGATGTTGGTTTTCCCATTGGGTTTTCCCAGTATCTTCATGCAAATGCAGAGGGTTTGATACCCAGGACAAATTTACTGTTTTGGGATATGCTAAAAACTAATTCCCGTGAATGCATACGCTGTCTCCAGATATCAGTCCGATCACAGCCGCTTCACTCACTTCCATACAATTCAAAATCTTCACGGCTCTGCCATTCCGAGACCATCTCATTCATGTACGTCTGGCTTACGTCCACGGCAAGCACCACTGGGCATTTTTCAATTGATCAGGGTGCTTTATCACAACAAAAACCCCAGAAAGTGAAATGGTACACTAGTATGCGATCTTTGTTTTGAAGGAGAAGCATTTAAGCATCCTCCTGTGAACCTGTACCAAGTCACGTGCAAGTTTACCAGAGGAGATTCGGATTAAATCGGCTGAGTCCTGAGCACGCAAATGAGTCAGCTAAAACATGCTCGGTGGAAGGGTGGCCTCTTCTGGCCCCTTTACTAGACAAGGTTTCGTTTCGCGTATCCATAGAAGGGATCGGAATCTTGGAGGGTCGGACAGTACACATCTTCCTGTCCCAAAAAACCCCCCTTTCAAACTATCAACAACTTCAGTTACAGCGATATTGCAAAATCCACGCTGGTAAACTTTACTCATCTATGTGGCTCCTTGCTCCAGTCTTCGACGGAATTTTGCACTATACATAGTGAATCGATCAAGAGATAAGGAATATTCAGCTTTCACATCATAGTATTAGCGTCCTGGAAGGTGCGAGGATGATATTTAATTAAAACCCCCCCAGCTTTGAGTACCATTAGATTATATGTCGATAAAGTAAGGAAACTTTGTTTTCCCCAGCGATGACTTAGCATCATGCAGTGAGATCAGGAAAGGCGGCGTCTTGGCTATTTTGATAAGACGGATCTCAAAGCTGCAGTTGGAGTCGTCAGTCTCCAAAAGCCTACTTGGCCACCAAGAGCCATTAGAGATAGTTTTGCTGTATTTCCTATGGCTTCCAAGACACTCTTTCATCCAAGTCGAAGCAAGCTCTTATCGGAGAACGTGGATGCCCGATGAAAATACGATTGAGGATCAAAAATCAGTAGATCTCCAGCGGAAGAAAAAAGATATGGGCTATCCGGTGCGGCCAACTAATCTTTGTAATACTTTCCCTTACAAGGATATTACTGAGGAAGTCTCAGACGATATTTTTTCCTATCCACCTCGAACGCAGTTAGTAACCATCGCCGCTCTACTCTGGCGCTACTCAGGCTGCTCAGTTACGTTCCTGCTTACTATTTGGCTCTACTGTGCGAAAGTTGACAACTTTACACGACTCTATTCAGGGAGATCACGTCGGATCCCAAGGGAACCCAAAGAGCCCGCCCCCCAACAAAAAAAATACATTGTTCGATCTCTAGGAAAATTCTTTTCAAAATATGGAGCGACCCTGGATTTTCTAAAATAGCACCTACCCTCTCGCACCTTCCTTGTAACACGGCGGTACGTGCTAGGTTAGCAAAACGCTCAAGCAAATAGGTCGAAGTCTGAATGAAGTAGATTACTTATATACGAGTATTAAAGAGAAGAAAGAAGAAGGGAGGTCTAGAGAGTGAGATACGTGAGGTGTTTATACGTCCTTATATTTTATTATGTGTGATAGCCTTATTTGGAGTTCTACTAGCTAAACTCGTAGAATAAATTCGTGAACTTCAAGCCAAAGCTATCTAGATTGCACTATTATAAATTCGACTACTTTGACTTTATATATGAATAAGGAATGCACTCGATCTTGCAGTATTTAAAAGTATATTACTTCAGATATAACTACTTCGAGAAGTACTACTTTAAACTCACCGGATCTGGGCCTCGTGGAAGCAGAGATACGTATATTATACAGCGGGGCAAATCCGCCCCTAGGCACCGCCTCCACCTCCAGGACCCATCATCGCCATATTCATATTGCTCATAGCCATCTGGTTCATGTTGTTCAGGTTCATGTTCATGGTGTTCTGGTTCATGTTCATGGTGTTCTGGTTGATGTTGTTCGTGTTTTGCGCGTTGCCTGCGGCGGCAGCGTTGCGTGTCGTGTCTCGGAGAACGCTGTAGTGGCTCCAGAGAGGCTCGTCGAGCTGGAGGAATGCCATGCCCGGTGGCTCATGGATCTGGGCAGTATAGTGAAGATCATACCAGTTCCCATTCTCCCTCTGTGTCGTCCGCCACTGTCTCGTAACAGAGATAATTTGCTCCGCGGTCTGTGAAACTTTTGTCTGTGGCAGTATCCATTGCTTTCGTTCAGGTTTTAGGAGGCCGAATTGATCGAAGCCTTTGGCGATGGTTGCAATCACAATGCTGTGTTGTGTTTTGTACTGGTTGTTGTCGAACAAGACGTCCAAGATCTCTTCGGCGTGATCGAAAGTCAACCTCAAGCCGCGGAAGAGCTTTGGTACACGCCACATCCCATCGTCGGTGACCTTACTGCCGCTCCCCATAGCTCGTGGAAGTTTCAACATGCAGATGTCGATGAACAGCATCGGAGTAGAGATACTGTAACTTGGTGTTATTGGAGGACTCTTCCTCAGATCTTCGAGTGCCAGTAACCCATAGACGTGGTCCAACATTACCTGGCACTCAGTGTATTGGAAATTGAAGGCGAGCTCGAAAATGTCTATATTGGCAAAATACGGTGTCCCCTTGCCCAAAAACCCATGACGCTTTTGATTTTGTTTCCAGAAATACAGCAGAAACGACCTCGGAATGCCGTCTAATTTCCCCTTGTTCTTCCGCATCATAGACATGAAGTGATCTTGCAATGGCTTGGTGAAGATCAGGTCTCGATCCATGTGGTCCGGGCCACAGAAGACGACCACCGACCGCGCGAGCAGGAACTCCTGTACAATCCAGGTCCGGTTCCAGTAGGACCTCGAGAGCAGGGCCGTCCACGCCGCGACTCGGTCAGCGCGCGAGGCTTGGTTCGCGCGCCTCACACGTCCTGCGACAATAACTGGCATGGCCAGCAAAGGAACGAAAGGGATCATCATCACGCCCCGCGGGATTTTTGATACGGCATCCTCAAAGTGGGTGCCGAACACCAGCTCGCTATGTCGGTCGTGCTCGCCGAGCCAGACCAGCACCCTCTTCGCGCGCATGTAGATCTCGCTCATCAAGGCGACCTGGCGCCCCTTCTCCTCACCATCTCGTTGGTTGATGCAGATGGCATCTGCGTAAATGACCTGGGCACTCTGACTGAATGCCCGCAGCCTCTTCAGAAACAGCCAGAGGTTGTGACGGATGGTGAACGGCTCCTTGTCGACAAAGATTTCAGAGTTATTAGTTGACTCGGGGCCCCATTCATAAGACAGCGCATCAAACGTCGGCTTGTCCTCGAGGTTGACATGTCGTAACGTCGTTTGTATTGGTGTCGCTTCTGTGCCAGGGAGGAGTGTGAGGAGGCGGAACTGCCGCGTGGTCAGGGGTCGGTATGATAGCTCGGACATTGTGTTTACGACTGTCGAATCTTGAGGTCTGTTCACGGTCTTGCGCAACGTTGGGAAACATCGATAGCTTTTATGGGGATGCCCGTGCCAGATTCTGGTACAGGACTTCTGTGCTGAGTAAGGCAGATACTGTACAGCTATTACCCTAGTAAAATTATACCTTGAGGGTAACCGTGTGTCAATGATACAGCTGCTGCTTTACAACTCAGCTAGGCTAGTATAGGTCAGTTGATCACGTTTTACAGCAAATTCTGGAAAGGTTTCCAGGATTGAAAATTCAGACGGCGTGAAACGCATGAGAATCGCCAGGCCGAGAACACATCTTTTCTAGGGTAATAGCTGTAGGAATTGTTAGTGCTTACATTCTGGGGCACAGCGCAGCGGGCCGCAGTTGGGGGCGGATGGGGGCGGTTGTTACATTCCATTCCGGGAACCTTCTCCGACGCTACAAAGGTCACTTAGTCTCTCGGCATTCGATACCTCTGGATAGGCTGTCTTTGCATTGTTCAGGACGACACTGAAGATTGGACGTCGGAAGCGGCAAATATGCATCAAGTCTACAGTAACACACAACTGACGATCTTTGCAGATAGAGCTCGCAGCAGCGATGTCGCACTGATTCAAACAAATAGAGAGCGAGAAGAAGCTCGTGAGTGGTGCAAGACAGTACGATATACATCTCCAGCAACAGGCAGGATCCGGGAAATCCTCGTTATCAACTATGCCTGGAATGATCGAGCAACGCACATTGGGATGGGCGAGACGCCTTTTGTCGCTCCAATACGACGAATTCTCACGTCATAGATCGCAGGTGGATATTCCAGGAAGACCTGCTCTCCCGGCGATGCGTTCATTTACCTTCGTGGAGCTAATTTGGGACTGCAGCAAAATTCGTCAATTTGATTGTGGTCATGTGGATGGAACAGTGCGCTTTGGGTATAACGAGGCCACCTGGGGACATACCTCCCGGATGAACAACGAGCGTTTTGACACCCAATTGGCTTACTTTTGAAAAAGAGTTTGACAGAGCATAGGTTTTGGGAGCGAGTTGGTTACGTTGCGATCAATGAAGAGTAACAGGACTAGAAGCCATTAAGTCATATAGCCCAAGTTCTCATCAGATGCGTGCTAACAATTTGAATGATTTTCTCTTTACATCTAATCTAGCATTTATTGTTAAGGAATGTGGTTTTTTCTTGACATTAACCTTTGAGTTTGAGCTGCTGTTTCCAGTGTTAATCCTTTGAGAGAAAATGGGATTGAAGTTGCATCTTTGACTATTTCTTTTATATCGTCCTCAATTTAAGTAGCATTTGGTGTTTGGCGATTGATATATTAACGAGTGACTACCATCATTAGTCACTGAGCTATCATATATGCAATTTATTACACATCTGCTCTTTGGGATTTCGTCAAACGCGGTACCTTTCCTTTGCACAAATCACATCATTTTGGGTGGTGGCACAAGTTGTCCATGAACGTGGAATTCGCTTTCTTTCCGTCAAGTTTTCGCCTCAATCTCTTCCGAAGCATCAACTTCGTGTCCCTCTTCTGGATGTTCTTTCCTCTCGTATTTTCGCTCTCTACGCGTTTATTAGCATTCTGGTGCGATCGGTGGATGGTAATATACACGTGGCGTTACTGATATTTAAGGATTGGCCTCGCTTCTAAAAGTGTTCTATTCTCCTCAATGTATACCTGCCGCTTGTTGATCTTTACTATACGAGTGAGATAGTATCATGGGGAGAGAGTCATAGCGATTTTAAGTTAGGCAGTACCTCAGTAGTTCCAGCCTCGTCTACAGAGGTCTCTTGTTCAGCGAAATGCGCAGTCCTTTTGCGCAGATCCAGCGCAGCCTCGCATAGGAGGTAGAGCTCTCTATACCTAAATATAATTTTAAGATATTAGTTTAATCCTTTAGCTTTGAGAATTTATCGTAGATCTTTATCTACCTTTACGCTTGGTCTAATAGCAGTCTCTTTTTTGTCAACCCGGAATCGCGAAACGCTATTCTTGCATTCCCATTTACGCCTCAAATTTCATTTTCGTGGTTGAAACAGCCACCTTGTACACAAATGCAAGCCTCCAATATTTTGCCGCCGGAATGGTCTTTGGTGGGATGGCGCTGCATCTTGGCGAGGCGGGGGCTGAGTTGTGAAGATGCCTCGCCGCAAGCGATGGCTGCCACATCTCGAGCGACAATCGCGACTTCACGAGTGTCGTTCCAATTGCGAGGCATTTTCACGAGGGAGAAATGTGCTAAGCTGATGCTCTTTCGTGTCAAGTAATTCTGCAATGAACAAAGACGGTGCAGCTCAATCGTGATGAGCGCAAATCTAATTTACAGCTGCTGAAAGATCACGATCATCATCAGGCGACCAGACCTGAAACCGGAGTATTGATGACTTTCAATTCGATGATTCGAAGGCAGAATGATTGAAGGAGACTGTCGACTTGATGAATAATCAGATTTAGCAATGCTCACCTTCGAGTCTTCTCCCAGCCACCACTGCTCCTTTCAGATCCCTAATTTAGGGTGGTGGTGCTGAGACAGCATAGGACCCCGGCACAGCCTCCGCGAGGCTCTGAAGCTATCACCCGCCACGAGAAACAGTGCAGTAGTCACCCTCAAACCCCTGAAGTAATCCTATCGCCATTCTTATATTCTGCACTCCCTTCATCTCATTCACCGCAGATCATCACCGAAAATCACCATGAACGACACTTCCTTGACCCATTTCAATCTCAATGATTGGCTGCACGAGAGTCCATACAAAAACGGCACACTCGCAGAGGAACTCCAATGCTATGGACTTCCTTATGGTGGAATTGGATTTGCTTCCCATATCCTAACTTATTATACTATCATTATGCTCTCATATCAACGAAGTCCTTGGATGCCGTGGAAGAGGAATCATCACAAATGGGTTGACATCACTCTCTCCATCTTCGGTCTCGTCGCAACCATCATCCTCACCGTCCTTACAATCCTCCGTTGTCGAAACCGATGGCAATTTGTTGTGATGGCGACATGGAAACTGATCCTAAGCATTACGTTTGGCATTCTGAGTTTCCATGCTGCGACGATGGTTCGACCGAGGGAGAAACATCAGTACAGCGGACTGGGACATTTAGAGAGCACTGCGAATGCTATTGAGAAGAAGGAATACACGAAGGTCCTTTGGTGGCTGCTTCTTTATGTCCCGGGTGTCGTCGCTGGGCTTGCTGGGTTGTTGTCGTTGGTTTTCAAGGAAATCGGACACAATGCTGATGTTAAAATCATCACTGAGGTCTTTGGGGCAGTTATTGCTTTTCCGGCAGGCTTGATGCTTATCATTGGCATCATAGTGTTGTTTTCGCAGTGTTGTGGGAGTCGAGAAAAAGCGGAGGTAAACAACTCGTCGATGGAGAATCTAGGAAGGAGTACTGTGGTAATTAGCATTATGGTGTGTCTGGTTGCAGCCGGTGCGACAAGTGTATTGGCTGCGTTGTATAGTGATTGGATTTTGGGCGCGATTGCTGGGAATTTAGTTGGATTGCCAAGTGGAGATATTGCGCCGTTGTATTGGGGTTATATTTTGGCAAAGAGATTGCCATTCTTCAGTTTTTGAGGCAGTTCGATGGACTTGGGAGCATGGTGTTTGGGAGCCTTCGAGCCTGAGATCTTCCTTGAGATTTGCATCTATTAGAAATTGAAGATATAGAAGAAAAATCAGGGATTAAAGGATTCATACTGGGTTCTACATTCTTAGCTTCATTTTTAACGTTAGATGAATATGAGATTTACTTTGCTCGAGAAAGAGGTGTTGATTAATATTTCGCACCCATCACCGAAGATTAGTGAAGAGATAGTATTCGTCTACTTAGAAAGCGCTCGTGCGTATCCTGCCACATCTGTCTAAAATATCTGGTCTACTATTATCGCGATTTGAGGTTTACTTCAAGGTGGTTCTTACTGCCTTAATATGTTCGGAATTACTAATAATTTAGTATGTAAATTATACCTTTTGTTGCCTCAGATGTTATTCTATTAATGGCTGAATTATTTCTATTATTATTCTAAAAAGAGTCCTTGAAATCTAATATAGACATTGCCAGACCCTGGTTAAACTGCACAACAGCAAGTCCGTTGATATATCTCTTCTCAATTGCTATCATCTGCCATTTTATCAATGCGCTCCACTGCTGTCTCTTCGACGTCTTGTACTTCGTGACTGATTTCGAGCTCCGAGAGCACGATCCACGTCGGGACAACACAGAGGACGGTCATACCAAAATTGACACCAATACTAGCAAATCCATTGGCGTTGGGTGCAGTTTGCATGCTGTGAAAATGTCAGTATTTGAATGCTTTATATTGGGTTGATGAACTTACGCCCAAGCAACAGTCTGTCCAAGTGCTTCAAATCCACGCAAGATTCCGGTGACGTGCGACAGCGATGATAGATCCTTGGAATACTGGCCCACGAGCCAATACAAGAATTGCTGGAAAGCCTGGCCACCAAATGCCCAGAAAAAGACCAAAGCGTACGATTTTCCAAAGCCGCCGGTGAACCAATCAAAGACCGGCTCCTCTGGTGCGTCACGGAACTGCTTCAAGAGAATGGAGGCCCAGATCCAGGTTCCAATAAGTATCGTGATAATACAGGAGAAGGCGATCTTAGCCCGAGTCTTGATGTTGATCGACTGTCGGTCTAGCAGGCCGGCAATCAAAAAGGAGCTGAAGATGCCAGAGAAGTTGGTGAAGAAGGAAGAGAAGGCGCGAGACCTCACGGTAAAGTGCTCCGTCAGGAACGTGCTGTTATATCCATTGTAGAAATAGCTGATGAAGAAAGCCGGCAGAAGTAGTAAAATACGGCGCGAGGTGAGCTGAGTCCATACAGCTTTGAACTCTGCAGCCCAGTTTGGCTGCTTACGGATGATGACCTTGGAGCCGTCTTTGCGCCATACCTTAGATGCTGGGCTTAGGAAGAGCGCGATGGGAAGGCCGAGACACATGATCACAATGAAGACGATGTATGTTGCGCTGCCCACGGATCCAGCCTTTGAGCGGCCTGCGTTCAAGCCCAAATTAATGGCACCGCCAACAATTGGGCCTGAAGCTTTCGCCGTCTGCCAGATGGCCAGGTAGAAGGCTCTCTCCGTGGGGCTAGGATAGCCGATGATGATAGCAGCTTCAGCAGCCCAGAAGAAGCCTGCTGAGATGCCGCACAGCGCACTGCCAAATAGCATGAACCAGGTAGTTGGATGCACATTGTTGGTGTACAGGCCAGCTCCGTACAGTGGGTAGCCGATGGCACCAAGAGCCAGGCCGTATTTCAGTCCGATGCGATTGTTGATAGCGCCCGCGGCCACGCAGACGACAGAGAAGAGCCCGTAGACGAGAGCATTGGCGGCCGAAACGGCGTACTGTAGTACCGCGTCAGAAGCGAGTTCTTGAACAGTATATCACGTTTCATCTGATCTGGATCAATGATTCGCGGGAAAAATCACTTACAGGTTCAGCAGCACCTCCAGCACCAAGTCCTCCTAGAGCATCCCACATGCCTGGAGCTGTAAAAGAGACCCCACTTGCCACGGCAATCTGAAAGGGCACTGATCGGTACCATATTCTCTTCGTTTGACCTATTTGCGTCTCTGGAAGTCCGGCTTCTTCCGAACTAGAGTAGCCCGGCTCTTGTACACTGAGCGTCCCGTCGATTCCTTTCATGGTGACAACACAAGTAAGGCTTTGCTGGAGTGTGAGGATCTTGAGTATTGTTCAAACAAACCGAGCGTGTTTGGAGAATTATTCCCCATTCTTGGGCTCGCCATATTTATATCGTCCTTGAATCCGTGCGGCATGTTGCATTATCCCTGTTATGAATTTGTGGAGTGGATACTTTGCCTGTAATTTCGGCGTGGCGAAAACTGCACGCAAAGAAAAATTATTCTGCTTGAAAAAAAAATAAGACTTGGAAGGCTCCATACGTAGCCGAATCTACTCTTGTTGGTGCACGAGCCTGCCGATTAAACCTCGCAGCGGGTCGCTCCGATATAAGTGAAATCGATTTTTAAGAATTTAATAACAATTTCATTATTTTGTTTGAGTTGCGATCTAGCCACATAACTCTAATTCGTACAAATTAAATTAATTTCGGTTTGGTTTATTTTTCGCTTTTTGGTTTTTATTTTCTTGAAAAATAACGACTTTTTGGTTAGGCACGGTAACCCGCTGCTAGGATTGGCCCCTAGGCTAGTGGAATGGTGACACTGTGGTGTGGATGGCGTGCGCGTTGACCCTGCAACTTCCGATAAAATTACCTATTGCGTCCACTTTTAATCAGAACCTTCAAGTTGGGGGGCATCTAACAATTCGGTTTCTGGTACCGTGGATAGCCGTGAGATGGAGCTATCTTAATTTCATGTAGACATACCTACTCTTGTTCCACGGTGGAATTTCAAGCACGCGCAAACATATCTAGATTTCTACGGTGGCGTTGGTCTCGAATGATCGGAACGGACCGTTCTATGCAAGCTTACAAACTCATGTAAACATGACTCGAAAAGCCAGAGAAGGCTCGACACTGTGTTAAACTTTGACGACATCTATGCGCAGCAACCCGAATTCCAGTCAGATATCTCACAGCTCCCAAGCATCCATGCCTTTTTTCCGGGCAAAATGTTAAATTTTGCTGAACTTGGACAATCTGTTTTCTAATTAAAATGGTGAGAACCTTTCATGACACTTGTCGTCCAAAGCCCTATTAAGCTTCTTGTATTCATGCCCACAACGAGATCGAATCAAAGCAAACGCAGCCATTGATGGATAATATAGACTGATGAGGAGACCAGGGATGTCATAACATGGGACAGTTGACCTTGACCGGCGATACTAGAGGTTAGGCACCAAAAGGACACTTGAAGATATCAACCGAAAGATGATTCTGATGAAAATCTTAGCCAGGGATGGAACAGCTGGAAATCGAGATTGTGGGCTTGCAATAATATTATATCACTGAATATATTCTTCACTAACATTTTGCACAACTCGAGTCATAGGGTCATATAGAGGACTGATCACGTAGTATTAAAATCTGTATTTTCGCGGCAGCAGACTAAAGCACACCCATCGCAGTAATTTTCGGGGAAGACCCAAACCTTCCAGGATGTGTAGAAGCCACCAGAGAGAAGGCTGTGCAGGTGAACGTGAAAAATATCCAGAGACCTTTGCTAACTCGAGAAAATACCGAACGTTGCGCGAATGTTGGCATCTGAAACTAGACATCTATGGACTCTGTGGGAAGAGTGCGGTTTGTTGGGATTCTTGAGGCTGAGACGAGGCTTGGGGTGACCAAGTGGTTTGGATGCTCGAAAACTCGCTTCTTTATTGAATTTCGATGTTACTTATACATAATCAATTTGACATGATGATAGAGACAACATAGGGAAAGCTGGAAGAGGAAGAAGGAGGGGAATTTTGGAAGAGAAGTCGTGATGAAGAGGGGCAGAACTATTGCTTCGCCAAGACATTGGACATTGGTTCATTTTCTAACCGTTACGCTTTCTACCCTTTTTCACGCTCTCCTTAAACTCCTCTCAGAAGATCGTCAGAGTCAATAATTTCCTGCTCACCCTGAAACGCGAGGCTAAGCCGAATGTCTTCCCAACCCAGGCAGGTCGGTACTTTACGGACTACACTCGGTTACCGCTCCGTGATTAGGCGAGCCCCTGTATTGTTAAGCGAGCCCCTGGACGGAAAACTCCCATACGCAATCACAACTGGATGTTTATCTTAGCAGAGAGAACAATGCGCGTTACTATCTATAATATTTTCCAGGGCAACCATATCCGCTCAGTTCATAAAAACATACATTTGCGCCCCCTAATTCCATTCATAAGCTCCGGAACCTAGCCCGGAATCCATCAATCTGACATGATAAAGGTGCCTTCGTTCAAATCCTTCAAGTTCTTTATCGCCAGTGAAAACCAAGCGAACCATCGAAAGCCAGCGGCACCTAAACCCCAACTCTGTTCTCCGACATATGCATCATTGTCTTCCCGTTGTCGACGTGGGTACCGTTCTGGGTACCATTGAGAGATCCTTGACTGTTCTCAGACTGGAACAAGTCACTGTCAACACCCGTATGTGACTTGAGTGTGAGTGTCCGTTTCGCGAGATTTTTCGGCAGAGGGTCGGCGCCAGTCCTCGCAGTGGGGAGAAAGAGGGCATCAAGCTCAACATGTCGGGTTGTACGCAGAACAGTCGAGAAGCTGTTGCTGTACGAGTAACCGTTTTTCACGAGGGCTAGAAAGCCGAGAATGACAGCGAAGAGAGCGTAGAAGATGGCCACCCCTCAGGATATGAGGAGGTTTCGTGGGGAGTAAACGTAGACTTGTTCTTGGCTGAATGTCGTTACATCTGTGTCGGTCGCGTTGGTGAGTAAATCCCTGGTACGCCATTAGCTTCTTCTACGATAACTAGGCAATCACTTACGGTGCCCATTCTGAGGTTTGCGATTTAGCTCCTTGGCTACATCATATGTTTAGCATATGCACCTGATCTCAAGCCAGGGAGAATAGACTTACAGAAATTTGGGCGAACTGAAGAGACTTATAGTGATGCTCTGGCTCAACTCTTCAATTGACTGTGAGAGTGACGTGTTGCTGGTGGAATTTGAGCCGCCAAAAAAAGATGCGACGTGTTGGAGCTCTGGCGTGGTGGATAAGAAGCTTGATAGAATGCGAGTGTTGCTTATCAAAGCTCCAAAATTAATGCCTCCATTATCAATGTGCCCGACGAAGAAACTGTTCAGGGCATTCATTACGGCTTGGTAAGCCGCATTGTTGAGGATACTTGTTGTAAATGATGCAGTTGGTATCGCCTCAGTCACATCAGAACCGCAGTACTCTTGTAGATGATAACAATCCAACAGTTCGTAAGGTGAATTGTCTTTGTAAACGACACCGTTCAAGTACGTGATATTCTTGAGGTTAACTGATTGTGCGCCGTTGTTGAGATTGAAGTCGACTTGGTATGAGGCATTATATAAGCCGCATTGTAGAGTTGACGCATTTCCGTTGATGTAATAGATGAAAAGCCTCTGGTAGTCCGTCGATGCCTCATCTACATAGCTTTTGAAGACGTAGGTATCCTGGTAAATAGATTCGAGTGGCTGGAGTATAGCAGCAGTTAAATTAGTATTCACATCTTCTCCGTTGGGTGTGAATGCGGCATAAAGCGCCGAAGACTCTATAGCGTTAGCGCTAGAGCTATTGACCAAATTGTCAATTAACTTTGGCGATCGAAGCTGTTGTATTGGCAGGAAGCTGGTTGCATCGTACAGCTGGCCCGTAAAAATTCAAAGAGTACGAACAGCTGGCGCACGGCGCATTCTCTGTAAGATTTAGTACTGATCCTTGGGACACAACGTTATCAACGAGTCGTGAGATATCAGACGTTGGGCCGTTATACTGCCCAAATGGGAGGCCTCCACCAACCGCAAAAGAATTTATGGCGTAATCGATGTTTGGCACTCTCATCGGTTGAGTGATGTTCGTCGTTGTCAATTGGGTTGTCAATGTGCCCGATGGCGATATAGCTGCTAGAGGAATAACAATCCTATTGCTCAATTAGCTCAACTGCCACAGACCTTTTAGACTTCATGGATGAATATAACATACCATACCCCGCAGGCAAGAAGAGCAACAGAGGGACCGAAATCCATAGCCGAAAATCTACCAGTTTCAATGCGCTCCCCAAAACTCCATATACCGAATCGATGGTCCGGTACAGGATGGCCGTCGAGGGATTTGAAGAAAAGATGATTTCCGATGGCAAGAAGAGTTCCAACCAATAGTGATACTACCATCAAAAGTGGCACTTTGAAATAAATGGGACGTTTTGGCGATTTCGTGTTTGCGTCAGCCTGGTTGCTACCAGATACGGCGGCTGGGGTTTCCCAGCTGTGCTGCTTTCGCTCCTGTCGAAACATCTTTTCGATTTCAATGAAACCCGAGTTGATAGAGGCAGACCAGGTTGAAGGAGACGATGGTACTGTTTTGCCAATGCCAGCAAGTATCATTCGTAGGTCAAATTCAATTGTGCTCAAAAGGGGGGGAAGAATGGACGGGCAAAAGGGAGGAGAAGCCTAACTTTCCTCTCCCCGGGAATTGGGGGCTTATCTATGTGCAGTCGACAGAGAAGAGAATTCAGCTGCCGACAAAGGAAGGTCCACATGGGCCGTGCATAGCAATCAATTCCACAATTCCTGACTCTGTCCAATAGCTGGGAAGTTGGAGATCCGGCCCCCAAACATGTCCCTGATGTGCAACAATTCTCGAGAACAATTCTCGAGTAGCGGGTGAAGGCAGCCCCTGCATATGCTAGTGAACCAATCAACAGTTCTTTTTCTCATTAAACGCTCGGAGATGGAGACCGATTTAGATATTGAGTGTAGGAATGCTACCACTGTTCATCAGAAGCATCAGACAGTCGCTGGCATGATTCGGGTAGCGCTTGTTAGCGCCAACACATAGCGTGGAGGTTCTCTGGGGCGGTTCTTTTCCTCGCTGGATTTAGATTCATATTTCAAGTGACGCTATACACGTAGTTGCTAGACAGTAGGAGTTGGTCTACTCTCATCTGATCTAGGCACTCATTTTGTTCAGAGGTTCGAAACTGCGGATCAGATATACCAGTTTTTTGAGGGGGTTGAGCGAACCGGAGGAGCGGGATTGCGCCTAAGTACGCCCGAAAATCTGTCTCGTTGAAATTGCTTCGAGACATCAACATCGATTTTCAAGGACAGACAGGTAAAGGGCCAGCGACTTGGTCCTACGCAAGTGGCGCGAGTTTAAGTCCGTCGACTTAAAACTGCCCTATTTTCCCGGGCTGTACCAGTAAACGGCGCGCACAGTGCGCCAGTGCATGCTCCGTAATGCGTGAGTGCTGTCGAGCTACCAGCAAAAGTCTCCAGAGAGAGACGAAAGCCGACCTGATCCCTTGTTCGCTCTCAGGGGCCGGTAGGAGGATGTAAGGAAAGGTTAAGCTCGATTGGTAACGATGTGGAGTCGCTAAGATACACAAAATGCACTCAGGGGTTACGGTTGGCTGGTTCGTCTAGCGGACAGTTCTCAAACCTTTTCCATTTCCTCTAAACCCACCATGTGTAACAATGCGGGACCGACTCCTCTCTTTGGGGGCCGAGCCGAAATGCCTAGCAGTAGGATTGAGCGCGCAATCGCCGTTGGGGGCGGCGAAGTTGATTCACTTGGCGGTCTTTTTAAAGCAACGTCATTTATAAGTGCAGAATTGATTCACTTGCCTGTGCGTCGTGAATTTCAATGAGTTCTCGAAACTATTCCTCTCCAGAGCCATTTATTTACGCGTTTGAGGTGATGGAAACAAGTAAGAGCTCGCGGCATTATTAGCTGCACACCCCCTTTTAACATCTTGTCCTCTCTAGCTTTTTATGGATGTTCCAGGGCTTCCAGAACAATCAATCTGAATCTCATTCAAGAGCTCTAAATGCCCGAAATCTTCGGGGACAATAGAAGGCGATGAGATCAGAATGTCCTGGGGGTGGAGGTACAATGGTGTACGTCGAGTATTGCAGGGAGCTCTTACAAAGCTGCCACCTCTTCCTTTTCTCAACAAATTGAAAAGACCTCGAGAAAATTAGAGTTTCATAAACTAAGATCACCTCCACCTATATCTCTTTAAATCTTTATAGTCCCTATACTCAGGTATCACATATGGGAGGCAATTTAGAATCGTTTTCTTACTCGTGGTACTCCTCGTCCTCGAGCCTAAATTGCAACTTCGCGATTCCTTTCTCAACATGGCCTAGTAAATCGACAAGGAGTTATGAGATACGTTGAACAGGAAGAGAAAACTCAAGAAAACTCACCCGCCCAGCCTCACATCTTAAGCCACTCCAACATTTCCCCCAGAATGCGGGGTATCGACGCCTTAAAATTTTTGCCCCTGCTTTCAAACCCCGGGGAGGCACAACCAATAACCGATGTTCTATATTTAATAACGGGTGAAATTTCCTCCGGATGACGCCAACCCCTATCTCTTCCTCTCATTTTGATGTGAGATGCAAAACATATAAGGTTAAGAGCGCGGTGCATGCGCCAAGCTTTTGCAGCTTAACCTTAACTTTAATCCATCCTCCGTCTCTAACATCTGGGAAATTTCCGCCCACTTTTTCCGTCTCTCCATCTATGCATTGCAGCACAGCAGGATGGCACAACTCATGCGTCGCATAGGAGGGCACGTAAATTGGGGCGAGGATGGACCAGATAACGGCACGGCAGTCTTGTTCGTCGTAATCTTCGTGCTGCTCATGATCTTCTTCGCTCTGCTCATTGTGTGGCTTATACTTACGATCTATCTTTCTAGAAAAGGTAGTGTCCCACATCTATTTCTCTAAAGATCTTCCGACTTTCTTTCTATTTTATGCAACTTTGACGAAGAGTTTTACATCTAGTTTACTCCACATGTAATCCAATTTGATATAGTTTGGTGATCCAGTTTTGTTTGAAATGAATGGTATACTGATAATAGTTTGCACTTCAGCAAAACGCAACTCCCGTCCACCACCCTTTTCTCCTAACCTCACACAAAAGCAGATCCAGCATCGTGCAGCACTCATAACCTTCACATTCGGCTTAATTCTGCTCTCCAAGAGCTTCAAAGCGAAGCAACGGCGCGATTTTGGGCCTCCAGAGAGCGAGCCCGGAGAAGGCGGCAGCATATACGAGTATACAGATCCGCAGATGACGATGCATAGAAAAGGGAGTCTAGGGGACAGGATGAGAGCGTTCTTCGGGAGAAAGAAGACCAAAGCCCAGGAAGCTGAGATGCAGGTGCTGTCGACAGGGTTTACGAATTTTGAGGCTGTGGATGCGCAGGTTCAGGTCGAGGAACCAATTACGTAGAGCTACCTACACCTTGAGAGCTGACAGAAGTAAAAAATACATGAAAGCTAAGTACGTCGTGTATAGCTCGGCGTTGAAGAAAACTTTCGATAAAAGAAAGGGTATCGGTGGTGTCTTGCTCTCCAGCACAGAGGGTACCATGCCGGAAAACTACTTCTGAGCCCTGGTCGCATTGCCTCCGTAATGTGCGCCGATGCCATCTTATTGCTAGATTTAGCAAATTTGGAACGCAAGCCTTTCTGCATGGCCAGTGAAATGAGCTTTTAAGAACTCACAGCAGTGCTTACAGAGACCGTTGAGCTGCCTCGCGATTTTGCGGGGTTTTGAGCAACACAACAATCCTGAACCGCATGTTGTTATCTTTTGTATTGAATGTAGCATGCAATCTCAAAGTTTCGTGATCCATCTTTTTCGAACTGCAAGTTGTTACAAAAGTGGTAATCGTGGGAGGTAATGATAACATGTTACCCCTATTTAACCCCCAGGCCGGAATAATGCCAATCTTACATAGAAATCCCCAAGGTCGGACACCCCAGCAGGCATCTAATCATTTGCTTCCTGGTGCCCCCCTCATGCTGCACATGTGGAGGCCTCCATCGCCTTCAAAGCATGCTCAACTCCTTGGTAGGAATGCATGACCATCGAGAACTTCGCAGGACTGATAGGCTCAAGCTTCTTGTCTTCCTCAGACTGGATGTTTCCCATCTCACGAGAACGTCGCAAAACGAACCGGGCACGTTCTCGACGAAGCGTAGCGAACTTTTCCAAGGTGGCCGTGAGGTTATCCGATGGCGCCGCATCTTTCAGCAGATAGGCTAAAGCTTCTGCATCCTCAATGGTAAGATTGCAACCATGACCTGCATGTGGCGTCACAGCATGTGCAGCATCACCAATCAAAACACATTTACCGCGATGCCAAGTGTCACAGGTTTCGATATCGCGAATCCTCCATGCATCTATTTGGCTGTGTTTGAAAAGACTAATAAGATTTCCGCTGAACTCCGTGGAGAACTCGTCAACCACGCGCGCTGCAGGAATATCCTTGATGATTGCAGTCTTCGTGGAGTCGAACTTCTCGGCAAACTCTTTCTCGGATGTGTAGCCAAGAACTTGTAGCTCGTGAGGTGAGGTGTGATAGATAAGAAGGCGCTTTGGTGACTTGGAATCTGGTGGCAAGTGGAAGCTCACAAGCCCAGCTTGAGAAGATGGATTGGCCAGGTAATCCAGCGAGGGCTCAGCTCGAATGGTCTCGAGAGGCACGCGGGTGATGAAGCATAGAAGATCATGAAGCTTGACCCCGTTCAATGGTGTATCATGGTCCAAGATAGCCGTACGGACAGTAGAGTTGATACCATCGGCGCCGACAATGAGATCGCCTTCAAATATCCGTCCATCCTCCGTCCACACTTTGCCTTCGAGCGCATCCACGCGAGTCACCTGAGCACCTCGAACAACCTCTGCCGGTGCCCCTAGGAACTCTGAACTGGTCGCAAACCGAAGGAGCTCGCTTTGAAGTGTTGCTCTCCGAGTCATCATAGACGGCGCACCACCCGCATCCTTTCGTGTGTCGAAGTGAACTGTCCTTATCTCGTCGTTGTTGGAGCTTCTCATCCACAGATGAGTCATGACGACGCTGTCGAGGTTTTCTGATTTGATGCCTGCTTTTTGCAATAAGTTGAAGGCATTAGAGACGACCGACAGACCGTAGTCATTGATGGTGAAGTCGAGGTTGCCGCGCTCGAGAACAGTCACGTTGTGCCACGCTCGAAGATACCCCGCTACAGTCAATCCTCCAATCCCTCCTCCGCACACGATGATGTTCAGTGGCATACTGCTTGTTGGATATGCCGTGCGGCGAAGGTTCCTTCCTCCTTTTTGCAAGAATTCGATGCGACAAAGAGAGAATTGGGGATGGAGAGCCTGGTATGGAAGAGGGATTTTGAAGAGGAAGGTGCGGGTAAGAACTGTAAGTTTAAGGTTGTGCTACATGATGACTGCCGATCATTTCCGTCCCTGCCCGCTTGGCGAACCCGATTCCCGAATTTCAAAAAGGGGTGTGATTGGGTGGGATTTACGAGCCTCTAATAATATTATGATAGTCTTTGTTGCTCAAAGCACATAATTTTTGGCTAGACCATATATTTATTGACCCTAGCCAATCTGTGTGAATCTACCTCCTACTCGGAACAGATAATTTACCTCACCTCGAATTCACTTTCTACATTGACTCATCCTGCTCCTCGTGTCACGAAAATATACATAATTATTAACTCGAATCTTCTTGCAATGCTTCAATCACGGCCCTCAAAATCTGCCATATGTTTGTGCTCGGCTTTTATCCCCACCAGCACGACTCGGTCAAATTTCCCCATAGCAAATACTCCGTAAATCAATGGTCGAAGATCGCCATCGCAACTTTCAAACACATTCTTCAACACCCTTCCAGAATATTCACAATCCATGACTCCCTCCCTCCTCTTCTTCTTCTCCACCAACCTCATTTTCACAGACACTCGACCTTCCGCTTACTACGATGATCAAACTGGTGAACGGGTGCCTAACAGCCTCTTCTGCAACCCAAGCGACACCGAAATGATGTCCACGATACATATTTCACAAGGACAGGAACTGTTCGTGGATGAATTGCCATGGGAAGGAACCTCTTGATCCCTCCTCGAGTTAGCTTTTCACCTTCCTCAATGTGTAGGGAAGATGTCACGGAAGCAATTTTCTTTCGAGGCTCTCTCTATCTCTCCATCATTCGACGTACTCATTTCCTGAGGGGGAATTTGTAAGTCCTTGCGCCAATTTTTAGTGTCGATGAGTGTAATAGAAGCGAACGACGTAAGAATTGTATCGTCGAATGAGCGTGGCTAGAGATGACTTTCCTCGTCTCGCACTTTGTTTTGGTGCTTCTTTTGCTTTCATTTCCCAGTAAAATTTCGTTTACTTTGTGGCACCCTCCCCCGCACTCTTGATCTTGTCAGCTAGAACCATGTCTTAGGTAGCGTTCAGCAGGTTGGTATTTCTCATATCCACCACGCCAAAGTTATTAATATGCTTGGCAAAAGCTTTGGGGTGGTAGATAAAAGTCATCATCGTTATTTAACCTCTACAAAGGGTGGATATCTAGAAGTAACGATATGATTTATATAATAATTTGCAATTGGAATTAATACAAGTGTGTTCTACGGATGTTGACTGGTGCACCATTTTAATTGTCATGCTCCAAGATTAGATAGGTTGGTAACTGACTTGCTGGCTTCAGAAGTCTCCCGCCCTTCGAAATGAATGATATCCAAACAGTGTACTAAGATTTGTGGAACTTTTTAGCAATAAGAACTATATTCGGCATGTTATCAAAGCTAGTGAGGCAGAGCAAATTTAGCAGCAGCTCGTATTATGTTGCATCCCTAAATTGCTGCTGCAGAACGTCAGGAGGAAGATCTTCGGCACATGAAGCTCGTTCTGCAGCAGATGAGCTGATAAATTGAACAGTAGTACGAACTTTCCTCTTGACACTCCAAAACCACCGATTTTAAGGACTTCTTGTTATTTGAGGGAGGTCAGGGATTGGCGATCCCAACCCCTCCTTAAGCGAGCCCCTGGATTAGCCGATGTTTTCTTGAGACAACCTCACCATGGACGTGAGAAATCAACACTGTCTCCAACATCCTTAGCTAAAAAAGGAAAAAAATACACGATGGTTAGAAATATTAGTGCTAACTGCCTAGAACCAATTTTTTGCAACAATACAGTTAGTTTAAGAAGCAATACTTATTTTCAATATTTTGGCTTAAAGTCGGATAATAGCCAGTAGACATAGAAAAACAAGCTCACTTTCCTCGGCGAAAATGGGATATTAAAGCTAGGAATTGAGCTTTGAAAATTCTGGCGAGTTACGTACGCGTCATGAATATTGATCCTCCTGGAAGCCCGCTGTCGACTAACGGTGTTCTTCTCAGATACGGCTCACACATGTGGGGCTTGCAAGAATGTTTGCCGAACTGTGGAACCATTCGACTTGTTTCCCTTTAATTCTGTAGCAACAGTTCCTACAAGCTTTGAAATTCATTCACGGTCGCCGCACCAGTCTTAATTCCACCATAAAATTTAGCTACAGTATTTGAGGGAGGATATCCTTGAGATTAAGACTGCTCTTAAACTCATTGGTATAAAGTTCCTCGAGACGCAGCATCGTGGCGACTTTGAAGCAACTAGGAGATAGGTGCTACTACTTAAAAGCTCTATTTTTCCCGGTTTGATGACAGAGTCGCATTAATTTAGAATATTTTCATAATACTCGAGACTTTTGAAAGCAACGTTGATGATATTTTAAATCTTACAAAGATAACATGAAAGCATCCAGTAATCAAATCCCCTTCCTCCCTTCCCCCAGCATAATACGCGAATGGTAGCTATCTTGTGCAAAACTAACGAGCATGCAAGTCCTCTTTCCCCCCATATTGTACAGTAATGCCTACCTGATCAAAAACCAACGAGAAATTATGCCCTTTTCCCCTTTCAATCAAAACAAATTATGAAGCTCTTGCGATTGTCCCAAGTTGTGGATATTGTACTTCGTGTAATAAAACCCTTGAACCCAAATTGCAGTGCTAATGAATTTGCAAGGGCAAAAAAGCCATACTTCCTTAAAAATGCTCCCGTAAAAGCGCCTAGCCATCAATAAGTAGATTTTCAGTTAGGCCCAATGCATAAGTGTCATAGGACAATGTTTGTCGCTCACGCTATTATTCCTTTTTGCCTCTCTTTTCCTTAGGAGCAGGAAGGTCTTTTTCACTACTGCTACCCCTTCTATCCTGTTGTCTTCGCTTCGGAGCAGCTTGCGATGGGCGAGATCCACTAGGAAATTCTGTAATTCCTATCTGAGCAGCTGAGGATCGTGCCAATGGTCCGGACATGCCAGATTGATGTTCTGCCTGGTGGATAGCGGCCACAGCGTAATCATGAGGGAAATCACCTGCTTCCTTATCGTAATATTTTTGATCGTACAATTGTCTTTGTCTAATAGTCCAGTCTTTATCATATCTATGATCTTGCCGTTGCTGTTGGCCTCCGGGTCCAGGCTGCGGCTGAATAGGGCGATAAATCATGTTTCCTTGTGTAATCAGCGCTGAATCATCTGGAACCACTGGTTCCTGCTGCGAGTTCTGTGATCTGAAAGTCCCTTCCAATGCCGGTCGAGAATATGTACACTTCAGTGCAAGTGTCAGTCCTTTTGCGCAACAATTATTACAGACAGGCAGTCGTTGATCGCAAGGTGGCCATGCGAGTTTACTTTTTGAACTTTTAGCCTCACTCACTCTTCTCCGACATGGTCTGCAAGCAGAGAATGCTGTGTCTGCTATCGCTGTCACTGTCGCTGGTGAAAAGAACGGATATTGGCAGTCGGCAGCACTTTTGGTGGCTATAGCTGTATTTAGGCATCGTTTGCAAGGTATCCCACGATCGCACTCGGACTTTTTGAGTGTGCAACTTAGACACTTCCGATCATATGGTATTGATTTATTCAACCCCTGAATTCTTGGGTCCGTTTGCAAGATTGGATCCTCCCACTTAGATCTACCTGGTCCTCTCGTGATCCCTTTTGGAAGCTGCGTAGATGGTCCCATAGTTCCTAAAATACCAGTAGGTGGTACGGAATATCTTGGATCAACCCCTTGATGGTAGTTAACTCTATCCTGTGATGATCCACGCCTCTCACCGGACGCTTGATGGCCAGCGGGGCCACTAGTAATCTCGAGCCGCCCCGTCAATTCAGGAAGGGTAACGATGGGGCCCTCTCGGATGGAATCCTGGCCTCGATTATGATCGCCATGATGAAATAGACCTCTCTGGCTTCCGCTGCTGGCAGCCATACCACTCCCACCTATACTGCCGATCGGCGAGTGACTAGGTGGCCTGGAATGACTGAGACGAGCTTGATGGCTATCATGACTTCCCTCACGAGACCTTTCTCCACCAGATGCAGAGCTTGTGCTAGTAATCGGTGAAAACCAGCCTCTAGGCGGGGTTTCGATTCGCATAGGGACTTCCAGATTTGATTCGCGAGGAGCTCCAGGAGGTGTGTATATGAAGTCCATCTCAGCTTCCAAGCCGACATAACTGCTTGGATCCTCACACCAAGGACATTTGTCATTGCTATCTTGGTATCTAGGATCGTTCGTAAAAATTCGTATCCATTTTGCTGGGGCACAGTGCTGACTACAATCTTGCAATCGCAGGAGGTGTTGCTCGTCTGGGTTGATATGTTTCCTTCCACTTTCCAATTCACAGTTAATCCAACATTGAAACTCTCCAGAGCATCTGTGGCATTTATCTGCCATAGCCGAAGCACTTGTGGAAAAAATGTTTTGTGTGATTTGGAAGCTCCTCTTTTAGTGGAAATGCTACTCGTGATGCCGAGAAACACGCTCAAATTGCGCCTAAAATTCAAAATGAAGAATGAATGGCTTTATTGTAACTTGAGGCTTATCTTTGATTTGGTGCTTAATGTGTGAAATCAGGGTTTAGCGATCTGCTGTTGAACAAAAATTTTCGAATAGCTTAAGCTTCTGACCAAGGTAACAACTGTCTTCTCGTATCTCTAAGACTTCGCTGTTTGTTACTGGAAAAAGAAGTGAGTGGTGATTTTTCAGGGATCGGAATGCTTCTTTGTTGTCAAATTGTAGAGCTTGAGGCCAGCGTATGATGACTCTCTCTTGCCGCTAAAGTCTCTGCAACCCCCGAAATCGAGAGCCAGGAAACGAAAGTTATCGTAACCAAGAGTAAGCCTCCCCCCCCAGGTTGAATCGTGTTTGTGAAGATTTTGTTGGCGTTTCGCTTTTCAAAACCTTATGCCGCCACCCAAGTCTAGCTATGAGCCGCACTTTCTCCAAGGTATCTTGAACCAGGATCTGGGAGCCAGATGTGGTAAGATTACAAAGCAGAGAAGCTTGAGTTGACCTGAAATCAGAGACAGGGCTTGTCTCTCTCTTGCTTGAAAGGTGGACTTCTGGCCTTTGGAGTTTGATCAATAAAAATATTTGTAAGTAGGAAAAGAAAACGCTCCCAAGCCGTAAGAAGTCTCATATTTATATTCGTGGTTCATCTGAGATGTCTCCATTATTCATTTATGAGTTTTTTCTCGTTCCGTTACTGTGATTTAGCGTTGTTGGAGAGCTTTGAACATACCGTGATTGAATCATGCAAATTAGGAAACCATTCACTAAGGGCTATTAGAATTTGTGGCGCAAAATTGGTCTTCATGTACTATAACTCAGAGAACATTCAGAGAAAATATGAAAATCGTGGGTTAGAATGTTCCTTGAATCAAGGAAATTTACTAAATCAAAATGATTATCAAACTTTTAGTGCGCCACGATTTCCGACAACCACTAGTGATTCACCAGCACAAGATATATTTAGAACAAGGCTTAACTATTTTGAAGATGCTTTGAGCCGATTTTCACAGCGCTCTGCGTTGAGGGGCTCATGATTCTGGGTCTTGGAAGTGTTTCATGGAAAATCGAGTTGTTTTGAAGACTAATGTTGTATTTTCTTTAGTTCTTGCAGCACAAGTTAAGTAACATAAAAGCAACGAGCAAGCAGCCTCCCTGGGCCGGGGGGCATATCGTATAGTACTGGCTACTCTCTATGCGAAACCAGTGAGCACACAAGTTCTTTCCCTCCCTGAAAGTACGTTACGGTCAACCTTGTCCAAGCGCACATGAGAACAAAGTTTCCTTTGGTCATGCCTAGAGTCTGCACATGTGGCTGAGACGAAGACTGAGCATCTCTATTGCTCCTTGCACTGGAGGGGCTTGGAGAAGAGTGGAGCTGTATTGGACTGCCAGTAGCATAGGGCTGCTCAGGGTGGCTTTCAAATATCGCGCTCGCTTGCTGGGTAGAAACTATGCTATATCCATGGGTCATCGAACCAGCCTGCATTGATGAGTCTTGCGAGCTAGATGGGGGCTGTTTTAGGTGGAGATCCTCTTGTCGGAGTGGTGGTAGATTATGTTTCGAACGTATTGCTTGGGCGGAACGTGTCTCTATTTGCGCACTAATTTCCACTTTACGCTGATGAGTTCCCGACCTACTAGCTCCTGTCAATGCCTTCTTAGAATAGTTGCACTTCTTTGCCATTTCCAGACCTTTGAATAAACATCTGTCGCATACAGGTAGTCCTCTATTACAAGGTATCCAATATTGCCCTCTTGTTTTTGCGTTTGATTTATCGATCTGACATAGAGCGCAGCCAGCATATGCTGTGTCTACTTCCACGGGCGGTAGTAACGGATACGAGCAGTTATCAGCGCCACCGGGTAATAGTAAACATCGTTGGCACGGCTTCTCAGGATCACATTCCTGGTCTTTCCTTGTACATTTTTTTACACCTCTGGACTATTGGCTGATTCAATCCCTGAATATCTGGGCGGTTTCGCAATATTGGCTCTGTAAATTTGGCTCCAGGTGGACGACCCATTTTCCTTCGTGTGAGTTGAGTACTAGACAGACCAGCAACCTCTGGAACTCCGGTGGATGGTGCGGAAGGTCCTGGAACAGCTCCGTGATCGTCATGGATACTTTCGTGTGATGATGTGTGCTTCTCGCCAGATGGTTGCTGGCAGCCTGCTGGATCGTTGTTGGGCCGAAGCTGATCGGTAGTGTGTCCTGGTGGTGCCGCCAAGCTTCCAGATCCAGAACTTTGATGTTGCGGGAAACTTTGACTCCCATCTTCTGGAGCATTGCGCAGAACAGCAGAAGGTGATTGAGATCGTGGCCAACTGCCTTCTGTTCCGCTGCCTGTAGTAAGGCCCTGCATCTGCTCTTCTAGTGTAACCGCTTCTGTTGGGGTTGCTGAATGTTCACGATAATGACTGAACATACCACCGAACATGCTGCGACCACTAGTGTTGGTACCATAGCTGGTATGACTTCCGTGGCTGTTCCTACGGCATACCATTACTTGAGCATCTTCAACGGGATCCTGCCAACCAACATTGACCCTTGCTGGTAGATACTCTAATCCTACTGGAGCTTGACGCGGATCGATAGTTGTCCAAACGATCCCCTCCAAAGCCGGAAGATACTGGCCCGGATCATGGCACCATCCACATTCGCTACCCCTTTCCTTGTTCGGAGGAATTTGTGTCCCATCGTTCAGTATACAGCTCTCCTCGCAGAGGGCTACCTGATAACGATCATTGTGCGGATCGATATGGATGCTCCCGTTCGTGAATTAACAATACAAGTTAATACTGAACTGTGCACCACACATGACTAAAATTAGACATGAGAAATGTCAAGTTGTTCGGTCTCGGATGTGTAGGAGATAGGCAAAAGAAAGGAAATATAAGAAAATATGTGTAGGCGTACAAAGCCTCATTTTATATTAGAGCTCTATCTGATGTCTTCGATGCCGTGAACCACTGCGTTTGGAAAGTTCTGAGTATGCCGTGATTCAACTGTCGATAAGAAGAACATTCGCCCGCAATTGTGAACGGCAGAGCGAAAATTGTTTTCCTCTAAGACAATATGATCCTATTCATACAATACTTTATGTTTAGGAGCTTTTGAGCTCGGAAATACTGTATCAGAACATGATTCACAAATACTTGAGACGTTTTAGAAAGCAACATTCTATTCTCAAAGACCATCGCGAATCGTAAAAGCAACGATAAAACAATCCTGTATCCTAAACCTTGTAACCCAAACCCTCAGAATATTTCCTTTCGTTCCTAGATGTAAGTAACGTACAATAAAGTACCAGAAATCGTAGCGCCATAAAGCCATGCTATTCACAGAAGTGCAGCCGAGAGATAATTTATCGTACACTTGCGTTGAGAAATCCAAACCTAGTGCTTTTAGTTGTGGATCTTTACCACCTGTCGGTTGCTGATTCTAGTCGTTTTTACCCCTTCTTCCCCTCTTGCTAGGGCCGGATTTTGAAGAACTAGGCATATCCTGTTCACTAGTACTGCCCCTTCTTTCCTGCTGGGTTCGTTTTCTTCTACCCGAAGATGAGGGCTGAGCAATTGAAGATTGCCTTGCTGGGCTACTACGCTGAATTTGTGTGGATTGATTAGATGGTTGTGCTTGAGGAGTTTCATGGCTCGATGATGCCAATGACAAGGAACGTTGCCGCTGTGGAGACTGTTGCTGTTCTGTTGAAGGCTCTCGAAATAGGGCTCGCGCAGCTACTGTCTGTCTATCAGTTAATGTGCCTGGAGATGGCGAACGGATGGCTGGTGCAGAGAGAAAGCTTTGTTGTGTGTCTCTATTCATCAAAGCGTGGTACTCCGAAGCACCATGTTGCATTGTCTGCATTGTCTGCATTGTCTGCATTGTCTGCATTGTCTGCATTGTCTGCATTGTCTGCATTGTATGCATTTGACCAGATGGGGTTGCACCATGAGCTCCACCATGAATTGATGTCCCTATCCTTGCTGGCAGCTGTGCTCCCTCTGGCGCAGGGTTTCTATTTTTTATTCTGTCATACCTGGCTGAAATGGCTTTTCCTGTCCTTTTATTCTTGAACTGTGCCGAAAATTTTTCCCCAATCTGATCCCACGTGACTTTCATTTCTCCTGTTTTCTTTTTTGCAGCTAGATCAAGAATCATTGCATCCTCCTCTGCTGTATAATCTAGTTCTCGAGTCTTTTTGTTGGGCTTTGCTATCTTAGATTTTAGTAGTCTAGCTGCTTTTTGTATGTCTCTTCTAAGGTCATTCTTGGTGATCTTGTAGCACCTGCGCTCTTGCCTAGGCAAGGTACAACGCGAGCAAGGGTCTCTCATGTCGCACTTATCGCTGTTTTTGAAGCAAGCTCCACACCTTGGGAAATCCAACAAATCGATGCTGTCCAAAAAAATTTGCTCCTCTTCAGTTAGATTAGGTAGTGTTGGATCATTTTCTGGAGTTGGTGGTCTTGGTAGCTGGGCGTTACCTCGAGGTGTATACCCTTTCGATAACTTCTTCTGCATATCGGCTACAGCAACCGTGGTTCTGTCATTACCAAGAAAGTCGGGCTGGCCTTCTGTGAAGAACTTCCTTTTAATTTCAGGTATTGATGTCTTTGCAGCCACTTGCTCCTTCAGTTTGTTCACTTCTTCCGGCGTCCAAGGAACACGTTCTTGGTCCTTCTTGAGCTGCAGCTGCCGTGCGGGAATGGAGGCTTCTCTTACTGAGGAGGTTGCTCGAGACGGTGGTCTGCTGGTCCTTATACCAGCGCTAGTTGTAAGACCTTGCATTGACTCTTCCAGAGTAACGGCTTCGCGTGGTTCTCCCGACAGTTCACGATAAGGGCTGATCTCACCGCCGAAGAGGCCGCTGATATGGCTACCATAATTGGTGTGACTTCCCTGACTGCTACTCCGGCGAGCAATTTGATGCGTCTATCCACTGGAGTGACGTCGATCGTCTCTGATCTTTTCTGGTGCGGGTCTTGGCTTTATGCCTAACTCACGCCAACCCAAGATTTTCCACTTATCCATAGCAAAATCTGGGTCGACACACTCCGTTCTGGCAGACCAAACAAAATTGACAGGTAGGATCTGATGTGGCTTGATGGGTCATCAATTGTTGTGGTTGCTGTTCTCAGTACAATTTCTGGCCGCCTTGTACCAATGTACGAAGCGGAGTGTTTCTCCCGCTACCTAGCCTCAAGGCCTTGACGGGGTAGCGAACTTTGCGTAACACAAGATCTGAGTTGGACTTGAAAGGTATCGATCTGCTGAGTCTCGAATGTGTAAGTGACAAGGAAAGGAAGGAAAAGGTGGGCAGGAGCACGAAGCCTCGTTTTTGTATTCGGCTTCATCTCAGGTTCTTAATGCCGTGAATCAGTGGTCAACGACATTTGAAAAGTCCAACAATGAGCATTATAACGAGATGAGCGTGAATCATAGCTTCGCTAAATACTCGAACTGAGTATTCCAACAAGGAGCGGTACAATAAGGGGGCCATGAAATGCTCAACGACATTTTCAATCTGAATGTTCCAGATACGAGCGGTATGATGAGACATATATTCATACGATACACATTAAACCCTGTATCTAGTCCTTTCCAAAGTCAACTCCATGTGCCAAGTGCAAACCGAACAATAAAACACTGTGAATCAACGGTTCGCCAGAACCACAAGCTAAATCCAACGTGTTGTACTATGAGAAAGCCGTGAGCCAATATTTGAGTTACTTAGCGATTATCTCGAGCTGAATGTTTCAACAATGAGCGTACAACAAACAAGCCATGCAATACAGCTTGACTCAAATGCTAAGCTGAGCCTTCCATCACGAGCCGTACAACGAGATATCTTCAACTCGTATCTTCTCAGCTTTGAGCAACAGCAGCTTGAACTGCAAGCTGAATGTTCCAACATAGGCAGCACAATAAGATTCCCACTCCTGCCGTTCTACTCTGAATCCAGAGGCATCGAGGTAGAGCATAAGTTAAAACGAACTGCGTGCAGACTTCACATCAAACCCACGAGAAAAGGGGCTGGAGAATTAGAACAACTTTTCCCTTCCAAATGCATACCTACCCTGTACACGCTATCTAGCCGACATTTCAATCTAGACTATGCAACCCACTACCCTACCATGCATTATCTCCCTTCTCATGTACACTACCCACCTAGATCAAAAGAACTCAAACTCCCCTCTAAACCCCTCAACATCCATGCCCACCACGACTCTCTCTGCTAGATCCCTGCGTCCCATCTGACTAAACACCCTCCTAAGCGTGTCATACAGATTCGTGCTCTGATTCTGGGAGATCATGCGCTCGAGCTCCTGTTCCGTGACCCCCAACCCGCCAGGACCACCACTACCACCACCGCTTAAAATGTCTCTAGCTTTCTCCCTCCCCTCGTTCTCGACGACTTTATGCATGGCCAGCGCACCAAGCAGGTGTTCAGCAGCTTGTTCGAAATTCCCAATATTAATACAACTCACGCCGAGATTATACCTCGCGCGCACGAAATTGGGCCGTAGATTCAGCGCGGATTCATACGCGTGGATCGCCTCCTCGCTGCGTCCGGAATTCGCCAGCGTGGCGCCGAGGCGGTTCCAGAGCAAGTGGACTTGATCGCGCTGGTTGGTGGTTCCGCTTTCGGTGGATTGTAGTGCAGAGGAGAAGCAGTCAACGGCTTTGTCGTACTCTTCCGCACCGTAGAAGAGCACACCGAGCCCAACTTGCACATCGGGATCCATGTGCTCGCCATCTGGCGAGAGTTGTGCAGCGCGGATGAAGAGGTCAGTCACTTTGTCGTGGAGGAGGTGCCGGTCCGTGAAGCCTACTTCGGCGGCGGAGGACAGTTCGGTGGGGGAGATTATGGAACGGTATTTTATGGAGAGCCAGCGCTCGAGGGTGCGGTAAGCGGTTGAGTCGTAGCCTTCGTTTGTGTAGGACACGGCCAGGCCCATGAGGGCGGTTAGGTTATTGGGGTCGAGCTTTACTGCTTGCTCTAGTGCTCGAATGGCGGGAGTTTCCTTCTCATTTTGTGCTTGTGCTGAGCCGAGGAGGACCCAGGCATCGACGTGTTGGGGATCTTTTTGCACTGCGGCTTCGAAGGCTAGGGCTGCGAGGGATAAGTTGCCGCCTTCGTGCATGATCCGTACGCCTTCTTCGAACGGATTCGAGACATCTTTGAAGAGGTTATCTTCTTCAAACATATACTCTCCCAATTGCGGATCTCTAAAAGGATTTTGATGGGTTCCAATACTGTCGAAACTATCCCATTGATCAATATCACCCATATGTTCCGCGATGTTCTCCTCGGAAACTAGGTCCCTGGCAGCGGCAGTCTCAGCTTGTATTCCCCTCCAGATAGATTCGAAATCGCCAAATTCATTGGTCTCGGACTCGAGGACTGACCTGTCCATTTCATTGAGCTCTGCTTCCCCAGCCATGGCCTCGTCTTGCTCTCTGGCCTCAAGATCAATCTGCTTAAACTGCTCTTCCCAGTGCTCGTCATCTAGCTCAATCATTTTCCCCTTTCCTTTCGCATCTTGTTGTTGTGAGAAATTCTGCTGTGGTTGGTATTGTGGTCGATTCATCATCCCCATGCCCATCCCCATGCCGCTGCCCATCATTCCCATGCCCATTCCCATTTGAGGTGCCTGGTAGGATGAGAAGCCATTTTGCATCGGGCTCGCTGTCCTTGCAGCAGGTCCCATCTGTTGGAATCTTGCGAAATCCGCAGGGCTAAATGCCGTGCCTTGTGGCGCTTGAAAGGCAGCCTCCATCCTCGCCTGCGTTTCAACACCTGGGTTGAACTCCTGTGCCCACCCTCCTAGGCCAGGTGAAGTGGAGCCCGTTCGCATATGTGGGTTTTGGTGCAGATCATGTTGCATACCGAACGCTTCTTGCATCTGGGGGCCTTGTTGCATGAAGTCGTTCATCATCTGCCCTGAATGTCAGTACTTGATTTTCCCATTCCACCCTCGCATACTCACAGCATCCTGACTTCCACTCATACCCAACCCATTACTCCTCATCCCCTGCAAATTCGCCGGCCCCCTACCAACCAAACGGTCTCGCTGCAAGCTCTTATCATCGCTCCCAAGCTTCGAGAATTGCGAGAGCGGGTTGCCAGCCGTGCTACACTCTGCGCCGCCGAGGAAGGACATCTTTGCTCCAGCTCCCCTTTCCTTGCTTTATGCTATTCCTGCAAAATCCAGACTGGACGTTGCCTCGCCACGGGCCGGCCTCGTTTGTTTATCGCTGCGATTCGATTATTCCTCCCCGATGCAGGTTCGTAAGTGGGGCACAGATCGCGAAGTGGAAAGCAAGTCTATATGCAGATGCAATGCTCGAAGTCTGTATTGTATTGTACGAGAAGGCGTCGTGTCGTGGTTTGGTCAAGGTAGTGTTCGTCGTGGTTGTCGGGGTCAAATTGTGGGGAAGCGGTGCTCCATTTCAAATCGTCAAGCTGCGTTGTTCAGCCGAGGTGACCCGATTTCCGAGCCGTGGAGCGCAGCCTTGTCATCAAATCACATGTCGATAGTTGATCACCCAATCAGCACTCTGGATATCTACCATATGAGTTGTGGCGGAAAAGTTCACAATACAGAGAAATTTCGCTGTAGAAATCTTTATTAATCTACTATATACCATAAATCCTACAAAAGAAAGACCATCATTCAATTCCTAACATGCCATGAGCGGGGTTTCTTAAAACACCTTTAGAATCCTCAATCTTTCTGCGCCAATGTCCCAAAAAGCAGAGGTTCCCTTATTTTACAGGTAAGTGAAGCTTTAAGACAAAGTAGAAAGATGAGGGTCCCAGAAGTCCATCCACCTGACGATACCTCCCACTCTCGCAGCTTTTGATACACGCCTGTGCTTCTATCGCCGAATTGCACAGATTCTCCTTCACCTCTCAGCTTCAGCACATCGTACACTCTACACCACCACGCTAGCTGATATCAGCTTGATCAATAGATTGATCAAAAGTTGTCCCGTTGTTGGTAGCCACCTCGTCCGCCGGAGGGAGGCGCACCGCCGTCACCTCTTGCCTCCCTGCTTCCAGCACTGAAATCCACTCTTAACGCACGGCCATAAACCTCCTTCCCAGTCAGCGACTCCTTGCCCTTCACCGCACTATCTATATCCGTAAAATCGGCATGTGCGAAACCTCTTGGTTGGCCAGTTCGTCGATCAATGGCAACACGGACATCGATGACGTTTCGAATGTCGCGGAACAGCTTGTTGAGATCGGCGTCAGACATCTCGAAGGCCAGGTTGCCGATGAAGAGCGTCTTTGAGGGTGGGTTCGCGCTACGGGATTCGCGGTTTGTCCTGTTCATGTAGTTGACGATCAGGCGGCGGCCTTCGAGGACGGTTTGGTGCTTGGCTTCGATCGCCGCGGTGGCTTGCTCGATGGATTCGAATTCGAGGTAGCCGAATCTGCAGATATGTTATCAGCAACTATATCCAAGTGATACAACAATTGGAATTCATAAAGGAGAACATACCCTTTGCTCAAACCTCGAGCATCAGTAGCAACAACAGCAGAATTAATCTTGCCAAATGGCTGGAACTCCCTCTCGAGATCAGCAGCCGTGACATCGAAAAGCAAGTTCCCAACATAGATGCCAGTGGTGGGCGTCAAATTCCTCTCCGGAGCCGTGTAGGTGCGCTCTTGTCGCTCACCACCACGTTGCACTCCTCTATCGCCGCCATACCCGCCTCGGCCACCACCATTTCTATCATACGGTTGACGATCACGCCCACCATATCCCTCTCTATCAGGTCTACGCTCACGGGGTGTATACCCATTCGAGCCAGCATACGCACCGAGAGCCGCACCGGCATCGACAATCGAATCCTTAGCCTTCTCATACGTCTCACTCACAGTCTCTGACGCCACATCAGCAAACTCAGATGCCTTGTCTGCAGTCTCAGAGGCATAGGTAGATGCCGACTCGGTAGCGGAGTCGATGGCCGATTGCACGGAGCCCTTCTCGCTGTCCGCAGATTCAACGGACGATTTCTCTGTTGAAGCATCGTCGCTGTTGAAGCGGCGGAAGACGGAAGGTGTGAATGCACTTTGGGTCTTGGAGCGCAGCACGAAGGGCGTTGAGGTCGTGAGGGAGCGCGAGGAGACAGCTGTATGCGAGGAAGCTGCGCGGAAAGCTGCACGGCGAATGAGATGCCTTTAATTTCTCGTTAGTAGGGGCGCCAATTGGTATTCCTGGGAAGAGATAGAACATACATGATTGCGGATGTGTAAGGACTGGACGAGGATGTGGAATCTCGATGTCTTTGGATGAGAAGTGATGATGGTCTGGAAACTTTTTTTCCGCGACAAAGTCCATTTGGGTTAGCGGGTTAGCGTCAACGCTAAGCCCAATTGGGAGCTCAGCACCAGGTATGTCTCCTATCCCAGCAAAGTTTTCGGAAGCGAGGAGGATGGGTACATCATCTGCAATTGCCTGAAACTTTTGTATCAAAGATCCGCTTCCGGGGCTTTTATCTCTATCTAAAGCTTAATAATGTACTATCGTCGCTTTCTCTAGCATTGAAAGCATCCAGAAGCCGTGTACATATCGATCTGTACCCCAGATACACAAAGATCTTGAAAATCAACCTTTGTGTTCTCCTAATATGTCTCCGCCTCTAGAGAGCTTCATCTGATCGGTATGGTGCACTAGCAGTCAGACCCGCCGAAGGAGAATAATCGGCCTTTTCTCAGCGGAACGGAAGCTTCTCTCCCGAAGCCTTACATCTCGACGCAGCATTCTCAGACAACCAAGATTGGCTTTCATGATTTCATCTCGTTTACTGCTTTAACGGCTCGTTGAAATCCCAGTGGATTTATTCAGCATTGGAAAGCTCGAAGGGTGCCTTTCGATGTTCAAGTTTGATTCTGCCAATTCAACCATTCTCCGTTGCCATTTTCATCATCTCCGGCGCCTCTCATTAAGCTGTCAACGAAAGCCGTATCGACGCCCTGGAACACCCAGTCTTCCACTCCTGCTGTTAGGTCTGGGTATTGATACTGCTGCAGTAGAGCGTCAGAGGTGGCGCTGGGGAACATTGACGCGAACGGTGCAGCAGCCATGGCGTTGTCTCCAATGAGTGTGTTCTGCTGCTCATAAGTCCTCGATTCTACTGGCAGCCTTGTTGGAAGCTCGCCAGCACTCCCAAACCCCACTATCTCGGCCGATGTCGCTGCAGCTTGTGCATGGTCGCGAGTTTGTGAGCTGATCGTATTGGGTTTTCCAACCCCAGGAGGCGGATTTCGGCCATCCTTTGATTCCGGGTCTCGTAGCTTGGGCATCCCCTTGGAGAGCTTACCATCATTGCACACCTGGATGATTCCAAAGCGAGCGCACAGCTCGCTCACAATGCAGGTGCCATCTCCATCCGGCACGATACGGTTATCATCCCCGTCTGGCAGCTTCGTCTCAAGATATGATGCGTGAAGGGGGCTCTGCAAATTTGCTGCTGGGATTGCATTGCCATCCGCTACTTGCATTTCGACGGCCGACAAGCGTCGTAGTAATTCGGCGCTCTGTGTACTTAGGGGATCCGCGTTCAGACGACCAACTTCGACCATGGTCTCCTGCACCTGTTCTATCATAGCACGGTCACTGAAGCATTGGTGGGCCAGGAGATTGTCGGTCGGAGGAAACCGGTGACTATCTAGATGTGCCAGAAGCAGTGTTATTCCCGCTATGAAGGTGAGAAAGTCTATGGCGCGGTAAGAGGAAGCAATCCGGTTGAAAGAACGGAACTTGATGAAACGTGAAAGTATCTCTCTCGAGGAATTCACACACATCATCCTAGAATACTCGTACCTGTGTTCAGCCGATGAACGAAGCAAGTGTGGAAGGTGGAGTAGATTGAGCAGATTGTAATGGCCCACTTGGTCGACTAGTCGCTGCGTTTCTGAAAACAGAGCTTGCTGGTCGTGCGCGACGTCTGTTAGGTTTGGTATCAGCCACCACTTGCTAGGGACGATCTTCGCTGCTTTCTGAAGCTCTATATCGAGCTTCTGCGTCTGGGCAAAGTCTTGGTAACAAGTGTTGGCGTCGTTGCGCGCCAGGATGCGAGACGCGAGGACGCTGTGCATCCGCTCGAGACGACCGACTGGGGTGTCGCTGGCAAGCATTGCATCGGAGGCCATGCTGTGATCGTGGGAGGCTTGTGGGAGACCAAGTTGGAGACAAAGAGCACGATCGCAGTGGAGGATCCGGAACCACATCGACAGAGGATCAACTTTCGTCTTCGAGTCAAGCACCTTATATTGTGCGGAGCGGTGGAGGCCCATTAACTGCGCAATAACGACTGCTCTCCGAATCGCTATCAAGCTCCGCCGTAGGTTGCCCCAATTAAGCCAATATGCGGCCTCTAGCATGACACACTCCAAGCCTTCAATACTCCCAACCAGCTCGTCGTTCGTCGTGACTAGGCTGATAGCGGTGTTTGCCAATCTTTGCACAATCACTCGTGGAGTCTCTGAAAGTCCTCTTATCTCCTCATGAATCGCAGGGTGAAGGTGTTGGAGGAAAGTGGCAAGCAAGAGCATGTGCTTTGCTATAAGAGCGGGGTGTGATTTCGGATCAGGTCTCTCGAGTAGGTTTTCTGGATTTGCTAACTCATGAAAATATATCGATACTTTTCCGCGGGCTTTAAATATCATCTCAGTATCCCCTTGCGAGGGCAGTGATCCAAGTAATGTCTTGGCGAGACTTTCATGTTCACCAAGCCCAGTAGGCGCAGTGGAAACGCATCCAAGGTTATGAAGTGCCACCCAGCCATCGAGATTCTCAGTCTGGGTCGTGCAATGATCCTGCTGCTATAGGTGAGCTACTTACACACTATATTATGCATTGGGTGGGGAAATCTCAAATGTATAGGTACCTCTGAGGACTCTCGTAGAATCAGGAACCGCGAAGATTCCGAGTCGGTTGAAGCAGAATATTGAACTCCAGCGTTTGGGGTTTCTCCATACTCGTCGGAAGGCCCTGCACTACTAGCCGGCTCCTCTTTACCAACTTTCTTAATCAGCTCCTCAAGCTGGTCCTCAACTCTCACAACACGCTCGGATATCTGGCGAGCTTTCTCTAAAGGGGCCGAGACCTCTTCGGGGAACTCTTGACTGACACAATTGGTCCCACGGCGACGACAGCCGATGCAGATGGCTTTCGCTGGCGAGCCATGCTCAAACAAACACCTCAGCTTGCGCCGCTTGCACTCCCAGCAGCTACGAGTCCCCTTTCGAATTTTCCTTCGCTTAGTGGCGGACTCCGATTCCATGAATTACTAATTGGTACAAATGAGTCGAAACTGGAATATTTGAGATTGATGCTCAAAAAGTTCAGTGGCACGCGGCGGAAGGAAATCTGGGACGTTCGACGTTGATGTTCAGTTCGGCGGCTTACTCAGCAACTTTCGTCCGTCCGAGTGCTCGGGGGAAGAGCCTTGCAGCTTACAGCTTGCCCCGAGAGCACTTACAAATCTCCATCATCGATAAGATCAATACCATTTTATCTTATCTTGACAAGCATCATCATCCTAATTTTGTTCGCCCGAACTATTGATCGCCATTTCGGAGATTTGCAAGGCTCGGGGCTAAGAAAATCCACACACCATGGCTGAATCTTCAGTATGGATACAAAAGATCAAAAGCAGGCACCTTAAGTACAAAAAGAGTTTTCATGGAGAGCCATTTCTTATTTTCTCCCTCACCATTGTCTTCCTTCTCTTCAATCATAACATCAAAAATTGCTTCCACATATTCATTCCTTGAAAATGAGCACTACATCCCCCGAGACGGAAAAGGAGCTTCACAACGGTGAATTGAGCGGCGAATCAACCCAAACTCCGTCAATATTGGAAGACGAGAAGCAAACGACAGATGGTTCTCATCAGGAAATTGAGGCTGAAGCGGACGATTTGGGTGATTATGCAACGGGCTTGACCCTCTCCTTGATCGCCCTCGGGCTCGGTCTGGGCGTCTTTCTGATAGCTCTCGACATGGTACGACGCATTCATGCCTCAAACAACAAGCAATCTTTTTCAAGAGCAAGCTAACTGAAGTAGAGCATTGTGGCCACAGCCATTCCCAAGATCACAGATCAATTCCACAGTCTTGGCGATGTTTCTTGGTACGGCTCAGCTTACTTCTTAACCTTTGGCGGGTCCCAGTCGACCTGGGGGAAAGGATACAAGTACTTTCCCCTCAAGACCACCTTCATCTTCGCACTCTTCTTGTTTGAGCTCGGAAGCTTGATTTGTGGCGTGGCTCCGACCTCCACAGCGCTCATCGTCGGCCGCGCGATCGCGGGACTCGGCGGTGCTGGAGTCGGCTCTGGAGCTTACACGATCCTGGCCTTTTCTGCCAATCCGAAGCAAAGACCTCTGGTTACTGGGCTCGTAGGCTCTGCGTATGGCATAGCATCGGTCATTGGGCCGCTCCTTGGTGGTGCATTCTCTTCCAAAGTAACATGGCGGTGGTGTATGTTTTTGATTCCGTCTTAACTCCTAGTGTTCTTTCTCCTCTCCCTATCCGATAGTTACTCACTGTCATCCCTAGGTTTTTATATCAACCTTCCCATCGGCGGCATCGTAGCTGTGATTCTATTCTTTTTCTTCCACACGCCCAAAAAGGCGCAGCCCGCAGAAGGGACGCTGGTAGAGAAGATCTTGCAGATGGACCTGCCCGGCACTGCCCTAGCCATGGGCTGCATCATCACCTTCATCCTAGCAATGCAATACGGCGGACAGACCAAGCCCTGGAACTCCAGCACCGTAATCGGGCTAATCGTCGGCTTCGTCCTCCTGGCCATCGCCTTTGGCACATGGGAGTACCTCCAAGGCGAACGAGCCGCCGTCCCACGGCGCCTGATCACCAACCGCAACGTCTGGGTGCCCTCCTTCTACAGCCTCTTCTTCGCGGGCTCCTATTTCATCGTCATCTACTACCTACCCATCTACTTCCAGAGCGTGGACAACGTCAGCCCCATCGAATCCGGCGTGCGCAACCTCCCCCTCATCATCGCCGTCACCTTCGCCGTCATCCTCTCCGGCGGCCTCGTCTCCAAAACGCGCATCGCAACCCCCTTCATGGTCGGCGGCGCAGTCCTCGCAACCATCGGCGCCGGCCTTTTATACACACTCGGCACCGGGACGTCGACGGGGAAGTGGATCGGCTACCAAATCCTCGCCGGCTTCGGCTGGGGCTTCTCGTACCAAGTGCCCATCATGTTTGGCCAAGGCACTGCAGAACCAAGTGACATCGCATCCGTGACGTCCATCATCCTCTGTAAGCCGTCTCCCCTCCCCCTATCTTTCCTTCCTTTCCTTTCTTTCTCAGCTAACAAACACCCAAAGTCTTCCAAACAATAGGCGGCGCCTTCGCCATCTCAGCCGCACAAGCGGCCTTCGTAAACCGGCTGCTGTCCACACTGCGCACCAGCGCACCGGGCGTCAGTCCCATGACGCTCGTTGCGACGGGCGCGACGCAGTTAAGGGCTGTGTTTACGGCTGAGGAGATGCCGGGGGTGTTGGAGGCGTATATGGCGGGGCTGAATGCGGCGTTCGCGGTTTCGGTGGGCATGGTGGGACTCTCTGTTTTGCTGAGCTTGGCGAGTAGGTGGAGGAGGATGGGGATGGGGGCTGGGGGTGCGGTGGTGGTGTGAGTTTGGGTTGTTAGAGTTTGTGAGGGTTTGAAGGGGTAGGTTTTGGGAGTTGTAGGGAGATGGATGTATGTGTACTAAGTTCGCTTCTTCGGTTGGGATGCTTATTATAGAGTAGAATGATACTTATTTCTCCATCTGATCTTCTATTTCAGTTCCTTCTGCCTACTTTTAAAAGCTCTGCCGTCTAGCTCAGTCCCAACTGGGCAGAAGAACCAATTCCATATGTTCTACCCAGGTTTAGGGCTACTATTATTAATACAATTAAGCGAGGTCAAGGTACACAAGCACATCACCAAAACCAAAGCGAAGAAACAACTCTGACACGAAATCATTTATTCTTAATCATCTACGCTTCTCCCTATGCTCACCCCTCTTTATCCCTAATCACAACCAGCCCACACACACAAAAACCAAGCAAATATATGCAAGCCCCCTCAATCGCTCCGTCCGCCCCCCTTCCCATCCCCAACCTCATTCCAAGGCAGGATGGAAGGGGAGAGCAAGCCAAGGCCAGCGAGAGAGAGAAAAAAAGAGGCTGCGGGTATAGTATCAACGCCGTATTCCATATTCCCCACCCCACCCCGCCAATTTTTGGTCAGTTTCATTTTCCCCAATTCCCCCCAAACCGTGGAGGAATTTCAGATCCCAGACGCCGTTTTTCTTTATGCAAAGGCCAGCCCGTGGACGCCGTAGACGTGCAAACCCCAAAATCCAAAAATCCAATGAGAGAAACAAAAGAAGAGAGTGTGATGTATCGGTCGTGTTGCCGAAGGAGGACAGAGCGGCCGCCGTCCCGTGGGGTATTTCGCGAGTACAGAAGGAAAAAGTCCTGCCTAGGGAATATTTGTAATGTGTATCTCCAGTATAGAGGTGAATCGAAAAGTGGGGAAATTGGAAAAAAAAATCGCCAATACCGCCCGGCTAGTGATACAGGTCCGTGGAGAAGCCCGTGTTGATCATCTAGATGGAGGGATTCAAGTGTCGTGTATATGTGTGCTACTGGGCATTCCGTGCAAATCAAAATGTTGCCCCGATGTATCGTGTCGCATAGAACTACATGGCCGCTTGAGAGCGGCGCGATTGTATGTCTCGTCGAAAAAGGAAAGCGTATTCGTAGCGATGCTGACAAGCGTCAAGTATTGGACATTATGACTACTTAAGATCAGATGTATGATCCCCGCGGAGCCGCATTGCGTTGGTCGTTGCTATATTGTACACCATTCATCCCGTCGTTCGATATGTTGCGGAGGGGAGGCAATTGCTCGGATTGGACACGGTAGCCTTGAGGGTGGCTAGGTGCTGGTTCTGCGTAAGGGCGGATGACGGGGACGTGACTCTCAGGATTTTGCAGAACGTGCATGTCAGAACGAAGCTGCAGATTTTCCATGCGGACACTTTGCATCTCTTGCCGAGAACCATCGAGATCTTGCTCTAAGCGCCGAACTTGTGTCTCAAGACGGTTGATGGCGCGCTTTTGATCGTCAATTACTTGCTTCTGACGGTTATGCTCAGCAATAGCTAGGAGTTGTTAGTATGCATTCACTATTGTACGACAATTAGGACTCACCTTTGGTCAGAATCTCCCACTTGGATGCTTTTGCACCACGGTCCGGAGCTTGACAATCACGCAGATGGTCGAACAGGTCCTTCATCTCCATCCGACGCTTACGCTCAGCCAGCTTGTGGGAGACGCGTAATTCTGGTGTCCGGGAGTATGGTTGGGAGCTCGTCGGGGAGCCACCCTCACCATTTTGAAGCTCCCCAATCTGTCGATGTTGGAGGCTGTGGTGATGTGTTGAAACTTGAAATTCAGATGAAGTACGGGAAGCATGAGCTGGGTTAAAGTCTGGTGGCATACCATCTTCTAGACGTCGTTGTCCAGGAGGCAAAGCACGAGACTCAGTAGTAAACTGACTCGAGGCTATGGAATCGGCCAGCGAGTTGCGACGGGAGTCATCATAGTAAGAGGTTCCGTGTCGGTTACCTAGCTCTTCACTTGGACGAGCAGCAGAGGGTAATTGACGAACTTCTTCCTCGGGGAATGCCCAGGCCTGTCCCTTGGTTGGCTCGGGAGCACGTGCAATCGCACCGACAGCAGGGCCGGTGATCAATGGAGCAGTCCTCGAAGCTCCGAGATTGTTGGGTAAGCGTTGATATGTTGGTTGGTAGCCATTGCTCAAGCGGAACGGGCCAGAGTTGCGGTCGGGATGTGCAGAGCCAGGGTTACGCTGCTGGGCGAGAGAGCTTTGCAACGAAGTAGTCGATTGGTTGGCTGAGGCGTAAGGCGAGTTTGCCAATCTCATATCGTTGAAATTGATCCCAAGACTGGAATTGACCGAAGCTCGTCGAGAGTCCCCAGTTGCATTCGCATTCATGCCACCATGTCCCTCATGTTGAGGGAAGCCGTAGTTCGGGTTGTAGCTAGAGGGAGAGACGATCGATGCAACGCTCATGGCTCCCGAAGTCGGCGAGCTCAGAGCTTGCGTCAAATGTCCAGTAGAAACCGGCGAAGGGGTATTGTCTGTAACAGACGAAGAATCAGCGCGGTGGATGAGGGAATCGACTGGCGGGAGGCCGCATTGCGATTGCGTCGAGTTGTCTACGAAGAAGCCGCGTCAGTAAAGCTCGGATTGCAAAATTGCAAAGAAGAGTGAGTGCTCACGCTTACTACCAACAGAGTAATAAGCACTGTCCCGATGCTCTTCGGGCCTGTTCAGAACTCCAGCGAGGCCCGTAGGGAGCTTTTGCTGGGTAGTTTGTGGTGCAGCCATTGTTGTAGACCGCAATCGGCTCGAGATCGCGATAAGAAAGTTTGCTGCGCAAACTCGAGGGGGGAGGAGAAAGGTGGAATTTGAAAGCAATTGAGCGCAGGGAGCAAGAAGTAATTAAAAGCACACTCTGTGCAGCAGGTCCAGGTTGCAAGGCGCACTTCCAAATGCGGTGTTCTAGTGGTTGAGGGGAAGGTTTGTAGAAGAGGAGAAATTCGATTTTGAGTCGTGGGAGAGGACGGGGATGTGCACACTAGATTGGCCGAGGCGTCGAATTCTGCTGTCTAGACCAGCCAATGGCGTACCTCGAACTCGTCGTCGTCCTCGAAGTAAAAGCGAGCGTGAGGGTGGTGAAGCTTCGAAGCGTGTGGAGGACTTCGCACAGTGAAGTGTGGCCCAGCGTCGTGAAGGTATTCAGACGAGAGACGTTGATCCCCGAAGAGGAGACGGGCGAGTTATGTATGAGGACTGGTCCGTCGCTCTCAGGACGGGGGGCATCAAAGAGGCCTAGTGAGTTCTGGCTGCTGGGGTCCGCGGGACAGCCAAGCACGTTGGTCCATCGGCCTTGGGGCCTGTCGAATACTGTAATGCCTGCAGCGGTGGAAGCAGCGGACGGGGACGGTGGACGCACGGTAGAGGCTAGGGCAGGGCAGGCAGGGCCGGGTGGAGGGTTCAGGATCAGAGTGCAGTTGTGCACTTCGACAGGGGCGTGATCCGTGGTACAAGGATGCCGTAGAATACTGGCATACTGGCATACTAGCATACTAGCATGCTGGAATGTGCGTGGGAACGGGAGAACACTGGGAAGAAGAGACATGGACCAGGGAGGGGGGATACAACATGGATGATGGTGGAGAGGGCCCAGCCTGGGGGCGCCTCAAGGAACGGGTGGCCGTGGAGGCAGATGTGTGGACCACCAGGACCACCAGGCCCACCAGGACTACCAGAACCACCACCAGAACCACCACCACTGCACGCCGGCCTGAAGCCTGTGCGTGGGTGTGGATGCAGTCCGGGACACTCTAACCGCAAAGAACTTGGTGGGAATTCGGGGCCGCTGCGATCAAGGACGCCGCCCCGCGATATCGAGAACCCCCCTTGGCGCTCGACAGACTTGGAGTCTTGGACAGGCTTGTGTTGTTGCACTCCCCCATCCACAGACGTCCCAAACACGCCCCAAAGACGTCCATGCTGAGAGCTGTCCCATTGTGGAATGTCTAGAAGCTGCAGGCGCGTGTGAAGGCGCTCTCCAGGTCGTCAAAAGCAAGCCTGACTGGCGCCAGCGCTGGCGTTGCTGCTGCGTGCATATGCAGCAGACGCCGCGCAGCAGGTAATCGATCTCTATCGCTCCCATTGCGACACATCGACCATTTCCACTTCCACTTCCACATGCGCTGCTGCACTTTCGGTGGCTCCCCCATTTTGATTAGGGCGGCATCCGATCCTGCACGGTTTCCGTTCTCCCATCTTGCCTCTGTCTCTGCCTCTACCTCTGCCTGTGGCTCTGCGCTGCCCTCTGCTAATCACTGGATATTGGTCCTACTCGAATCGCTGTGTGCAACTACTGTACTTGACTCAAGTAGCCGTCTCAAAGACACTGCGCAGGGTTCATTGTCCTCATTGTGCATCCGGTGTTGGCTGGCTGTTTGCTGGTCGAGTCCCTCCCTGGCGCATGCAGGTCTCGCGAACCGACAGGAACCCTTCATGCGGGCTAAAGTATAACAACTGTGTAGTATGATGGCATGTTTTAGTCCCAAACCGGTGGTCTGAGTTTGCAGCCCTGGCCAGTACAGTCAGGACTCAATTTAAACATAGAGGCCATCCCGGGCAGAGCATGTTTGCGGATTAATGGACCGGGCAGAAGATAGAGTGAGGGCGTATAGGGCACGGCACGGCTCCGATATCAAAACGATATGGGAGAGGCTCAGGGATTCCACCTGGCAATCTGATCATGACATCGTGGCACAGCAAAGCACAAAAGCTCCTATTCGTTACCTACGGTTTCCCTCAACGGCTGTTTCCAGCAGGTGCCGGTGAAGTGTGTGAGACCTGGCAATGGGGCATTGGGGCCCCCAGTTAAGCTTATCACCCAAGTTAAGGTGTGAACAAGCCCAAAATAAAAGACAGTTCGAGGTTAGGAGGCCAAACAACGGCTCCAACCAGCGCCCGTTTGGATGGCAATGAGACAATAAAAAGCCTATCTGTGATACGTGCCGGTGGCAGGGCATGGCTGGGGTCTCGATTGAAGGTTTGACGGGATTGGAGCCCTTGGGGGGTTCCTGTTGGTCTTCATCTGGAAGGCAGTTGTCCCTCGAGTCGTACCTGACAGATGCTCCACCACTCAGCCGTCCCGCCATGCCCGATGTGGCCGCCAGAGCCAGGAGCACAAGGCGAGGGCCCAGCCAATGCCTCGTCTGCATCGTCATTCTGTGTCCAGCTTGCAAATGCTTCTTTGGACGATCAATCGTCGCGCTGAGGGACAGACTGAGACTCAGACTCAGACTCAGACTCAGACTCAGACTCAGACTCAGACTCAGACTCAGACTCAGACTCAGACTCAGACAGCAGTGAGCATGCTCCGAGGACAACGCTCTTGTCTCTTCCACATCACCGGCTTGGGCGTTTGCACTGTTTCAGATGATGAATCTGCACTGCATCGTGCCATTGTTAAGCTTACCTGGACGACCTGGTGGACTGGTGGACTGGACTGGTGGACTGGCAATCCTACCATGAATCCTACCATGCTGCCATGCTGCCATCCTGTCCTGCGCGCTCCAATGCTCCTGTGGTCGCGGTGCACCCTACACGGCACCCTGGTTCCCCGGCGCAGGCGTGCTTGCGCATGTTCCGCGTGGCAGACCGCACTGCCCGGGGGCTGCATCTGCAATCTGACAACACCCTGGCTTTGGAACATTCGCAACGAACTCTCCGTCGAGAGACAATGATCGGAGCTGTTGGGGGCAATGGGAGGCCACTTGGGCACGCAGACGTCGTCATGGTGAACGGCATCCGCATGCGAGACTCGGCCTGCCAAGACAGCATCGCTGGCCCGCATTATCGGAATGAAGAGGCAGCAGATTCAGCAAATTCAGCAATTGACAATTTGACAATTTGACTTGACTGTTCATTCATCTGGCAGCGTTTCCGATTCAGGCTCAATTTTTCCATCGGTGGTATTTTGTGCTGCAAATCACCGAGATCTCGAGGCGACGTGCTGCTGGGCTTGCTGCTTGGCTTGTGCTGCTGCCGAAGAATGGAACGGCTGGCGCTTGATCCACATTCGCCAGGTTCGCCAGGTTCGCCAGGTTCGCCAGATTCATCCAGCAGAGCGAGCGAGCAGCATAAGACGCACCTGTCCATTCGGAACTTGCCTCTTTGCGGACGCTGGGAGTCTGGGCGAGAGAGCCACTCATCTCGAATACAAAATACCCGGGCGATCGCTGGCAGTCAGCAGTGTGCGTGCGCGCGTGCGCGCGTGCGTGCAGACAGCCAGACACAGCCAGACAGCCAGACAGGCCGGCATGGATACGGATAGGGATGTCTATCGACTACGCTTTCCCAGAGTACGATGTAATAATCTCACCACTTCTGGACTGACGATGAGGGGGCCTTGGCCATAGCCGCCACCAGTCATGCTCGCGCCTGTCAATTCTCCCTTTTACGCGACGAACTGCTGACTGTTGGAAACTACTACGGGGCCACGGGGTAAGAACGTGGTAAATCTCGCTGATCCACGATCCCATATTACTGCCCACAACGTGCGCGGGTCAGGATGAGCTTCTTCTCCAGGCTTTACTTTCTCCAAATCGGTGAACCCCCCTGGAGTTATTCCGCCTGCAACGTGACAGCACTCCCGAGTCCCATCCTGGGGGGAAGTGTTCATGCCGATCATTCATCACAAGCTTCACTGCGGTGACTTCATTTGCACAACTCCGTCGGCCAGCACCATCACCCGCGCCAGCGCCAGCACATGGCTCGCACGGCCCCCGATGTTCCCATTCTAGAAGGCTTATTGCTGCTGTACCGACTGCAATGTATCGGTGACCTTAGGCCTTGAATCGGAACATCAAACATGCAGAGGGAGTTACGGCAGCCGTCCCGCATCCTGTACCTCGCTGCTCATGGCGTCCTGGCATGAATCTCGACCACAACTAAGGCATCACCCAATGGCGAGATCCCGAGTGGCATTGGCGAATGGCCGAGCGGTATTACTTCTGCTCACCCTGAGGGTGAACGCAGATGAGACGGTAGATAGTATCGTGGGACAGCGTGAGATCTACAGAATGGCCTCTCCCTGTTGGATACCGAATGCCTGGGCCCATCAAGCATACCTCGATCATGCCCCAAGCGAGGTTTCTGCCGCCGCGAGCTGAGTGGGTGGGTAAAAAGCCCCGCGTGCTGAGAGTGTTCTGCAACAATGCACCAGGTAGGCCTCGGGGCAGACTGGCTCGGGCGGGGGACGGAAGATCTAGATACCTCAAGGGCAAGTCTCAATCCGCTTGAATTTGGTGCAATCAGGGTCTGCTCGCTGGGAAGGCTTTCACGAGCGAGATCCGGGCCAGTCTAGTCTTAACGACGACGCGCTTGCAGTCCCAAAATACCTCAGACACAGACAGAGCCTATTCTTGTCTTGGCCTTCTTCCGTCCCCTCAAGTAACCAAGTTCGCAACGGATGGCCTGACCACATGTTCCCCCAACCACAGACCAGAGACAGCGACGAGTTCGACCTGCTGCCCACCCGTTCTCCGGCATGGCTTTCCTTGTGTGGCAGGTTGTGGCGCCCCCAAGACGGCAGCGCTACCGCACTCAACTGGGTCTCCCATTGGTCCGCTGCGATCTGGAGACTCTCCCGCTGTGGGGCCAACGCTGATCTTGGTAGCTTTGGTCGTAGATCGATCGGTGCGCTAAACTTCAAAACGACGACTCGCAAGTTCACCTCCCCTCCCTTTCTTTTTGTGCTTACTGCCTTTGCTTCTTCGCTCCCTTGTACGAGCTGTCTCTGGCCAACGGGTTCCTCGTGCTCCGAGTCCATGACAGCTGAAAAGGAATATCGGCCATGTGCCCCCCAAACAATTCGGCGACCTCAGATCAGTAATCGTCATCGAGTTTGGCATTGCCATAGAACAGTGGTAGGCCGTTTGAGCCTCAACCGCCGATCTCAAGTCTTCGAGCAGACAGATATCACCGGTCGGATGGAACTCCGTCGCCACAATATTTCTTCTTCAATCTATGCTCGAGGAAATGTGGTGGTACGGGACCAGCACCTGCGCCATCGGTACTCACTCGTCACGCTTCAAAATGAGCGCTGGATACATGCTTCGCTCCTCGCACAAACGTTGAGCGTTAAGAGCTCAAAAACCACAGGCTGGCCTGCCCCCATCAAATCATTCCGAGGAATCGGTCCGTCCTGTAATTGATGGGCATTTATCTGCCTCGTGTATCACAACCTCTGTCTCGTCCCGAGTGGACGCCGCAACAAGTCACCAGCCTCTCAAACCATTGGCTGCCTCTCCAACGAACATCGTACAAACTCCTCTCACCCAGATAACTTCCGCCTTGTGTTCTATACAGCGCGTACAAGTAAATTGCAACTGCTAAGTAGCGGTCCGATTGCTTCATCAGTCCCTCACACACGTTTGGTTTCCCTTTCTCCGGTGGTGCCAGGTGCTTCGATTCTGTATTCTCGAACCCTTCTATAGCACAAGCATCTTTCTCCGCCCTCTCTTCCGGAGCGTGTCACGGCCCATGAGCATCCCCAGATACTATACACCAGGTGGAGGCACAGCAGACACGCACGCACGCATCAACCAGGATGCGCAAAGCCAATTAATAAAATAAACTCTTTTAAGACTCGTTTGTATATGCACGTCATATACGCGCGCATGCGTCGATTCGTGCAAAGTTCGGTGCGAGCTGCTCCGTCGCGCGCTCTTCATCTATTCGGCTGCATCAGGCTAATATCGATCCATGGCCCTCGTGTGTAAGGTAAGTTTATATTGTGAGGGCTTTCAAGGATACTTTCTGCTTCGGCTCGGGGACTTTTCATCCAGTCCTCCCCGCCTTCCCCGATGAGGAGATGCCCCGAGCCGAAAACTGAGTACATCCGAATGAGAGCATGAAGCCGATTTCCTTTTGCTGAATAAGAACAGCCCTGCGTCCAACCACAGGCCTGTGTCCAGTACGGGATACGAACACCTGACTGTCCTCGGACGTCCCTCACGATCGAGCGTATCGTGTGTGAGAATGCTAGACTTCACTCTGCAACCAGCTCCGCTGCACAAAGTATGTAGTAAGTGGCGCCATCACACAATCTGCAAGCCTCTACTGCTGCTTCTCATTCTGGTCCCCCACGCACCACCAGTCTCACCATCATCAAGTTCACTAAGTTTTGCTTTGCTTACTCCAGCCGCTGCTCTGCACCACAGAAGGCCCCAACCTTCCATACCACAATCACAAACACAACTCCGGGCACACAGCATACGTATCGGCATTCTCCCCGCCTTCCTCTCTGCATCATCTCATCTTTCTTCTTCTCTTTCTAGCATGGTATCCGTGCGGTGCAACGTAACGAAACGGATGCTGATGAGATCCTGCAGCTTTCCTTGGAGCCCACCTCAAGTATGACGCCGGCTTCGTGCGTGAATGAGATGCGAGGTGCAGAGAGACGGGTGCGTACGTAAAAGTTCGAGACATGAGTGCACGATCTGGAAGAGGAATGGTACAGGATCTGAGATGTCTCGGTAACGTTCCTCTGGCGTCAAGTCACCTTACCTCCCAAAAAGTCTCAGGTTAAAGACATGGGGTTGCGTGCTAACGCTGATCTCCGCCCCCAACGGTTTTCCAGCAACGTGTGCGAGGAGAATATTCACAGGCACAGGAACCGCAACAGCGACGTTCACGTGTCAACCAAGCATCAGGCACCGGAGATCGTCACGGGATCGGCACTCCTGTGGCTGAGCATCCCGCTCTCCACCTCGATCTCGAACCCAACCAGTCGGTCCCGGAATCGCAACCCTCCTCCGCTTTCCCACTAACCATCTAACCCGCAATTAAAAAGCAGCAGGATCCCCACGACCGGATCTTCTTCCGCCACCCGTCTCCTCTCCCTCTTTGGAACCTGGTCCTGGGTCTCCCACAGCTCCTCCCTAGCTTTGGCGCGCGGGAAGCTGCATGCCCCAATCGTAGAACGCTCGTCCCGATCACGCTGCTTTCCCCGGTGCGTTCGCTCTGCTTATCTACTAGAGAGGGATGGATGGATGGAGATTTCCCGATATGGGAGGAGAGGTTGGCCAATCTTTATTCAGAGCTGCAAGTCTGGCCCGGGGCCCGGGGTGCCGGGAGCTGAGGGATGGTGGTGGTGGGTATGTACTCGCTGAGGTATCAGATTCTGTGGGCTCTGGCAGGGAAGTGGGGATCGTGGGCATTGCGAGCTGAAGCTGAGACGGATGATCTGTTTTGCGTTCCGTCGAGGCGAGGAGTTTGGTTTCCGGGCGTGAGCGAAAAGATGTTCACCGCAAGGTATGGGAGCGTGGGACTAAGTGAGGTGGGTTTTGTTATTTGGTTTTGATGGGTTTATTGATGGGCTCCGGTGAGTAGGTGGGTGGATATTGTAGCTCTGGGAAAAGGAGAGAATGTGAAAGGGAAAGATAGGTATTTGCTCGACGGAGTATGGTACTAACTGAATTAGCTGGCGCGGTCTGGTAGGGCCGAGGTCTAAGTGATGCTTCATTTGTTTCGTTCTATTTCTTGGATTCTTCGTCTTTTTGCTTTTTGGATGGGATTCTTCTCTCAGGTGTTGTAAATTTGCAAAAGCTGTTTTGACACTCTCGTTACTATACTTTGGTCGTTATTAGATAGAAGTTATTTAGTGACTATGCTATCTTTGTGTTCTTTGCTGTTGGTGTTAACTTCCGCTTGACCATTAGAGAGTGAGTCTTCATATTTCTGCCTTTCAGCGGATTTATAGCGGCGTTATCAGACACCGAGACCTTCTAGGATTTTTGAGAAAGATATCATTTATACCAACTCCTATAATGGACTTCGAGGGAAATCTTTTCCGGCAACTTTCTCTCTTGGGCATGTATACTTGTAATGTTTGTGTTCCTACAATATAGTTTCTGTACAATATCTGCACACCCCTATTCCTGAGCCTTGAAAAGAGGCCAGCCTTGTGATTCCTGCTCTTATACACCAATCCCTCGATCTTACAGCTATACATGCTGCCACCCATTATCAAACATAACCTGCATCTCATTAACCAAACACTCAACTCCATCCTCCTTCCTCTTCTTTCCTTCCAGCCCATTCCCTTCCCTCTCCCATTTCCTTACCCTCGCCCTAACCACCCTCCCCTCACTCCAAACCTTCACCCACCCCGTCCACCGCTGCACCCTATTCGCCCACGTCCCCCAAAACCTCTCGCTCTTCCTGGGCCACGGCCGTCCATCACCACCCTTAACCCCATCCACAATCCCCCCAACATCAGCCTTCACCTCCACCCCATGATTAACCGCCGCGTACGTCGTCGCATTATACGCCACCCGCACATTCGGATTCACCCACACGCCCTTCTCCTCACTCAGCGGGTTATCAGCATGGATCAAGCAGCACTCGCTGCCCTCAAGGTGCGTCTTGGCCAGCGAGTCCGGGATGCCGCGGAACTTCAGCGGCTGGTTGGCTAGGATCTTGGGGGATTGCGTTGCGATATTGACTTTGCGGTATGAGGAGGGCGGCGGCGGGTAGAAGGGCGCTGCTGAGAAGGCTACCATGCCGTTCCAGCAGGAGGACACGGGGATTGGTTGTAAGTTTGAGAGGAGGTTGATGGAGGCACTGTGCGAGAAGTAGGGGTAGGTTAGTGTGGCGGTTTTGTGGCCACGGATGTCGCGGAGCGCGAAGGTGTCGTAGCTGTGAGGGTTAGTGAGGGGTGTGAGGGGAGAGGAGGACGGTTGGACGTACTATTTTTCGGGGTTGGAGGAGAAGTCTAGGGCGCATGCTGCTGCGTAGTCGCCGTCGCGGGTTGAGAGGAGAGTTGTTGCGTCTTCTAACTGTTGTTCATCTCATCAGCAAAGTCCAAAAAAGTATGGCATCACGTGACCCATAGAAAGGAGACTCACAGTAAACACAACATCATTGATCCAAAGCACCCGATCAAAGCGATCATAACTCGTCTCTTCAATCTCCAACAGCGGGGCCATAACTTTATTCCTCAAGTCCGCTAGGTACGGAATCCGTCTCAACTCCCAGCCCTTCTCGCCGCGGGCCGTGAAGATCCAGCCGTCCCTCTTTCCCTCTTCCGGAACATCTTTCAACGTCTCGGCCTGCTCGGCCGCATCAATGCCTAACACAATCCGATTCTCCACCCCAAGCTTATTCAGCCGCATCTCCAGGTCGCGCAAGGCGCCCTTCGTGTCTTCCTGCGATCCGGACTCGAGGATCGAGACATAGACGTTCTCGGGGCCGAGGTACTTCACCAGTCGGAGCAGGGCGCTGTTCCAGTACAGCCGAAGCATGTACTCTGAGTTCCGCGCCATGGAAGCGATGAAGATTTTCTCTTTTTGCAGCGCGGGCGGGAGCTTGGTGCGCTGCGGAAGCGGGTTAGGGCGTGTGATGAGCAGGGCGTCGAGGATGAAGAGAAAGATGAGGGTTATGAGAAGTGGCTTGGGGCGAAGAAAGGTTCGCCGAAAAGAGCGTGGGAAGAGCCTTCTGAGCATCGTGGCGGTGGAAGTGAAGCGTGGAGAGTCAGGGTGAGATGGAGGGCCATGTCATGTGAGGCTGAGGCTGAAGCTGAAAAGGGGTAGCCGGGACCTGAACCTGGCCTTCCTGTCCGTTGGGAGAGGGTGATGAAGTCTTGGTTACGGTCTATGATGTTGATGGATCTGTCAATGAGCGTGGAGAAAGGAGTGAGATGGATAGCCGGTTGATGGTCGTGACGTTGTTGATGGACGTTTTGGTAGGGTTCTCGAATACGACGTTAGAGGGTTTGAGGCTGAGCGCCATGATTGGTTCGTGGATTTGCAGGGGCTGAGCCGAGGTCAGCTGACTCAGCCTCGCTAACGTCAACAGTGACTTTCCTTTGATGTATACCGTATCAGTGCCTAAAAACAGAACTAGGCTCTAAAAGATGCGCTATAGAACATTAATCCCGTTTTATAATCAGCTGAGCTTTTTAATGGTGTGAATTATTAGGTGTAATGAAAACTATTATGAAATTACTAAAAGTAGATAGATAACTCCCCCACTAATGTCGTATCATTCTATAGATTAAAGGGCACATTTCATGGCTTGCCCTCCCAAATTTTCCTCAAAAACTCTTCAATCCCTGTCAATTTCAATTGCGGCAAAAGCTGATTCCATTCATCAGAAACATCCCAAGCCCCACGCGCAATGGCAAGAAGACTTCCCGTGATTACCATTCGAGAGAGGGTGTCTGCCGATAAACCTGCCGTGGCGGGGACTAGAGCAATGTCTTCTAGAGAACGCTTTGGGCGACTGAAATCCGGGATCCAAGTAGTTTTAAGTTCCCCTGCTTCGATATCTGCTTTGGGAAGCCTATCGACAGCAAATGGTTTCCCTAATGAGAGCCATCAGTCTCTTCGCAGTAAAAGCAGACAATCAAGTTAAGAGGTGTAGACATACCTCTTACCTCCTCAGATTGCTTTATCAGATCAGAGATCTTGATCTGGCCACCACGGAGACCCCCCACTTCTGGCCATTCTCCTTCATAGTCGATTGCAGCTGCAACGACGGCACCGAGATCCTGCACGGTTGCAAGCTGATTTGATCATTACCTTCGTCGAGGACAATTGCTCTACCCTTATCGAGGTCGATCTGGATCTGGAAGACGTTGAGATATTCGGTGGACTTGTGAGGATACGAGAGATAGTTCAAGAAGAGTCCTGGCTGGAACAGTGTGTATTCTAGAACCTTGAGTGGCCGTAAGTAGCTGCCCGGAGAGTTAACGATAGGGTAAGTGTAGAAAGGGAAGTACTTTTTTCTCCTTGTTCACTTGTCGCAGGTATTCATGCACGTCATCCTTTCCCGCATACCAAGCGATCCCGCTATTGCTGCGGCTTTTCATACAATTAGTTTAATTGCTCTCTCTTTATACGGAAGGATACTTACGTGGCCCACTCATTCGGGGCAAATCTCTTGACTCCAGCTTCATTACTAGCGTCTATCAGAGTCTTCTGCGCAAGGCTCGAAGTGTCCGATGGGTCAATGATGAATGACAACACTGTATTGACACCATGAAGAAGCTTGACTAATATATCCTTATCCGTATAATCGACCTGAATAGCATGGATGCCTTCTTTAGTGAGTGCTGATACGTCCTTAAACGATACTTAGTTTAACGCCTGGACACAATTTGCGGGGTAAAGGAGCACGCGATATGTGGCTGATTGGCACAACGATCCTCCAATAATGGGTTCTGCCAATTTGCATGAAGTAATGTCGTTAAGATTACTGCCATTGCGCAAATCTTGAAATTTGACGTTCGTGTTTAGAGGAGCAAGGGCAAAACTAAATTTTTTGAGGCCGCTCAACACGGATTACTGACAAGCCAAATACGCTTAAACATGACCGATTCAGATTTAAGTGTCATGATGCCAACGCTAGAGACATTAACTGTAGACCAAACGACGTACTCGTGGGTTCTGAATAGGAGAATCAAGAAAGCATGCATGCGGGTGGACCGGTTGAGAACTCGACTTCCTTTAGTAATAGTGCTCCCTAATGAAATAAATTCCAATATTTTTAAGATTTAGGAAAATAGGTAGTCGAAATAGCATGAAGCAAACGCGAAAAGGATTTTTTTGGATGATAAAGTTGGATGTTTCAGGGAATGCTGAGTGGTTACACTAGAACAAAGTCTTGAATATCAACCCCCCTACTCCTCAAGTTTTCTGAGGTGAGTCTTGGATCGAACCAAGTTTCTTTTTCAGTATCCGAATGACGAAAAAAATTGACGTTGAAGCTCGCCATCTATTATCTCTGGGCCAGGCTCGCCAGATTTAGACCTGTACAGAACGCTCCATCTAGGTGGCAAAGGTCCCGCTCTTGGATCAAGCTGTGTTGGTGTGCCATCTCTGTCGATAACCATTGGACCCTAGTTTGTATCCATAGGACCAAAGCTATGTTGACTCCCTTGGCTCAGAGGTCCGAGTAGCGCTTCGCCGTTCATCATGCCATGTACGAAACAGCCTCCTCCAACATGATAGCGATTGACCTTGCAGGGCGAAGCACAAGGGGCGAATGACAGCCAAGTGATACGATAATGATGTCCCCCTCCGCAGCCCACGCGGGACATAGTCCCACCAAGCCTGAACGCGCTGTAAAAAATCGGCGACCGTGCAGATGCGTTGATAATCTGCTGGCGTGTAGATTTGCCCGGGGCGAATCCTTGCGGTTGGGGCTTGGAAAGAACCTTACTAACAAGCAGTTCTATAGAGTACACCGAGTTCTCGTAGATCTATGTCTTGGATGGGATGGGGTTCGTCGGCAATGGGCCCGGCGAATATCGTTGCGAGGAAAGTGTCCTCGTCAAAAGTTATTCCCACTGGTGGGGTTATAGATGACCAAGCCTGTTCCCAAGTCTGGCATGTTGCGAAAGCCTCGAGGAGCTCAACGCTGAATGGTACAGCCTCGAAGAGTTGGTCTATGGTGCATATCTGCAGTCCCGCAATCTGGAGACTACTGGTGGGGGAGTTGTACATAATCTCTTGCTTTGATCTCCCTGAAGCATTGAATTGGGGGGAATACTGGAGGAGGTTGGAAGGAATAGAGAAATCGAAAAACCATGAGGGAAGCTGTAGAGGTGAACCCGGATCGCTGAACTTGCAGTGGCACAAAAATATTAACTGTTGACTCCAATCAAACTGATGGAGCACTGTTTCCTTGAAAATTTCTTCGGGTGGTCTGAGATAATCTGGGGTAATATTTATCGAGAAGTTGGGAGATAAAAGACTCAGGATAGCGTATATTCTATCGCGGGGGTCGATGCAGTGCGTCTTTTCTTGTGTAAAAAGTTATATTTATTACACTATCTGTTAGAATACAGAGAAGTATCGACACCGCTTGATTGATTGGTTCGAAACCAATTATTTCATTGATGATCGCGGAGAGGTAGCTCGCACGAGTGTGGATCCAGAGAATAGCAGTCCGGAAAAGAGGCAAGGGAAGCACGGCAGAGCCGACCACCAAGATAGCATCGGCAGCAAGTAACATTTCTTGAATGACCCAAAGTCTTGTAACCCTGAATAGTGTTACTCGGTGCAATGTGCAATGTGCATACGTTCATAAAAATAGACCTCCTGAGCACGTTGCAGAAGTGAACAAGGCTTAGAAACTATGAAAGTGCCTCAGAGGAGAACAGCAATAGACGTAAGTACACTTACATCGGCGTTCTAAAAGCTTCTTGATGGCCCGCCAGCTAGGCAACATTCCTGTCACCACCGTGAGATCACTTTCTAGCACCTCAGCGAGGCCGTCGGGGTGGGTTTCAATTGATATGGCGTTGTCAGAGCGATAAACATCTAGTCCTTCTCCCAAAGACTTCAACGTTGCAAATGCCAACGTACTTTCATCAGCTGCTTCCCCGAGCCAGAGAATGACCCGGCGTGCTTTGCTATAGATGGATCCCATCTTCTTAACCTGCTCACCTCGCTCTGGTACATTATCTTGATTGATGCATATAGCATCAATCCACAAGAGCCTTGGTTCTTCGGGTAGCCGTAGATATTTTAGTGCCACCAATAGATTTTGAGAGATTGACAGATAGGTTGGTTGAATTAGTGGCACGGGAAGGTCAATCTCTGGGGAAATTGATCTGCCGGTGTACTCATGAACCGTACCCGAAGAGGTTTTCACAGCCACACGATGTATTCGATCCGGAGAACCCCATACATATGACAGGGCTTCATAAGCTGGAAGGGAGGAAAATGGGACGTGGCTGATCTCGATTTCAAGTCCATCTGAAGAAGAAAGAGGCATCAAAGTGAGAAGTCGCATTTCATCTGGATGTTTCGAGAGAGGTTCATAGATGTAAGGGACGACATGAGGATTGTTAGAAGACATCTTGTTCCAACAGAAGCGGCCAAAAGCAACTGAACTTTAGGCAGATTGGTGCGGCTCTGGGCAGCCGTGGTCTCCTTCTATGTCGTGGTGCTGACGCGACTCTTATTTGGCGCAGAGGAGGACGTGGAGTATGGTCAGATTCATGTCAATAATGGAAGGATGTCGATCGGTGTATTTCGTGGGAGGACGTAATCGGCTTGTACAAACCCATCGTTGATCTCGAGGGTTTCTGAGGCTCAGGCTCTAGCCTGACACAAGGCTGCCGATGTCTCACCAGGTGGCAAGGCTCGGACTCCCATTTGCAAGATTGTATTGGTTAACGATGAGGCCTACCTGCTGTTCCATAACAAGAGAAGAGCCATCTTGGGGATGAATAGAGATAATGATGGCTTCAATGGTGCGCGCGAAGTGCTTCGAAAATTGTGATGCGTTAATGAGCCTGAGGCAAAACTTCTCGAATCCTTTCGAAATTCGGTATTTATGTAAGTTTAAGCAGGATCGCTCTTGCCCTACTCCGAGTCCACAATTTCGGTATCCGCTCGGTATTGACCACGAATTCTTCTCTGTTCCATGATTAGATTCGGTAATGAAAAGGAGGTCTCTTTTCTAAGCAACGACGTCGACATTGAGTGCTGACAAAGTCCCCACTGCGTGCCTCGGCACGCATACTGTAATCCCGAGGTTTCTGCGACGCCAACAAACTTCTCTCCATCCACGCTTCACCGACGTCACTCATCCTAGTCATGTCCTGCTTGCTTAATAATGCAGCACGACGTCCCTGTGTCATGTTTCTCGGGATTTGAGACTCTGGCGCAAGGGGGAATTGCGACACTTGTGGCTGAACCTCGCTATCTCCCCTAGGAATTAGCCAATTGGCAGATTCGATAGCTCCGAAATGGTCCCTGTTGGTCCGGACGCTGAGCAATCACACGGGGTAGGGCGCGCAGGGCTGCAGGTGGGGGTTTGAGAAGGTACAAAAGATGCGGTGACCCCTCCATTGCTACAATTATTTTCCAGCCTCATAAAACTTTGTTCCTTTCCAGCATTTCCCTGTTCAATCTCCTACTCTACAGTTCTTGTACTGTACATCCTGCAATCTCCCCTTGATTCCCAAGAAGAACGGTCCCAATTCCTTTCAAGTCGTCGTTAGGCCTGCGAGATATTTCCAGGATGTCGTCGAATCTGTTCAAGCCCCTCAAGCTGGGCAATATTCAGCTGCAGAACCGCGTTGTCATGGCACCGCTCACTCGATTCCGTGCTAACGATGAGCATGTCCCACTCCCATTCGTGCCCGAATAGTACGTATTTTCTCCTTTCAACCCCCGATACAAAGCCATTGACTGACAATCTCAAGTTACTCCCAACGCGGATCTGTTCCTGGTACCCTCCTCATTTCTGAAGCAACATTCATTGCTCCGCAAGCGGGCGGTTATGGGAACGCACCCGGCATCTGGAGCGATGCACAAATAGCATCTTGGAAGAGAGTGACGTCTGCTGTGCATGCCAAGGGTTCCTTCATATATCTCCAACTATGGGCACTGGGAAGAGCAGCCAACCCCGGCCAATTGAAGAAAGAACTCGGTCCTGACGCAAAAGTTGTGAGCTCAGGCGATGTGGCATTCGAGGGTGGCGCAAAACCGACACCATTGACAGAGACCGAGATCAAGGAATATATTGGATTGTACGCTCAAGCGGCTAAGAATGCGGTTGCTGCTGGCTTCGATGGAGTGGAAATTCACGGCGCTAATGGTTATTTGATTGACCAGTTCCTGCAGGATGTCAGCAACAACAGGACTGATGCCTGGGGCGGAAGTGTAGAAAACAGAGCCAGATTCGGAATTGAGGTCGCCAAGGCAGTCGTTGCAGCTGTCGGTGCCGAAAGAACAGGCATCAGATTGAGCCCCTTCTCCGAGTTCCAGGGCATGAGAATGGCAGATCCAAGACCACAATTCAGCTACTTCGCTCAGGAGCTCAAGAAGTTGAAGCTAGCATATATCCACGTCGTCGAGTCGAGAATTGCAGGGAATGCGGATGTCGAGCAGACGGATAAGGTCAACTTCCTGGTTGATTTGTGGGATAATCAGAGCCCGGTCCTGATTGCTGGTGGCTTCAGAGCTGCTTCGGCAAAGACTGCGATCGATGAGGAGTTTAAGGGCAAAGACGTTGTCATTGTGTTCGGACGCTACTTCATCTCGAATCCGGATCTGGTTTTCAGACTGAAGGAGGGCATCGAGTTCACACCGTATGATAGAGAGAAGTTCTACAACAAGGGACAGGAAGATGGTTATACCACGTGGAAGTTTAGCAAGGAGTTTGAGGCGCAGGCTGCGAAGCTGTAGAGACTATCTTTTAGAGAAGAGGTACTTGATTGCTGAAAAGAAAGCAATGCGCCAACGAGCCTGAATGTCTCGCCCGCATGAGATAGAAGATAGACTAGATTATTTACAATATCATAGAAATTTATCCAAAGTTTTAAGTGGCAATACCTCGCTTCTACAGTATTTGCGTTACTGGCAATTGGACCCCGAAGTACTCAAACAACGATCCGACAAAGAAAACCCTTCGGCAAATTGAAATATAGTGCCACCGTCTCTGACTCGAACTTTCTCCCAAACTCCATCAACTTAACTCAATAGTTCCTCGACAGAAACGGTTTCGTGGAAAAGAGACTCGAGATACTTCTTTGTTGCCATATGCCCATTCTTCTCCGCCAGCCATGCAGCTCTCTCGAAATGTCGCCAGTCCATCTTAGCTCCAGAATTTGTCAATAATCTCAGCATATCTATGCGGCCATACTCTGCAGCCCCTTCGATGGCGGTTCTTCCATGTACTTTGGCGCCAGGTGCATTTGGATCTGCACCTGAACGTAAGAGTAGTTCTGCAACACCGATATATCCCCCAATTACCGCAAGTTGTAATGCCGTGGCGCCTCCACTTCTCGCTGGTGGTGCATTTATCTCCGCTTCTTTGCTCAGAAGGTATTCTACTATCTCGAAACTTCCTATTTCGGCTGCGTTTTGTAACGGGGTGCGCTTGATGCCCATAGTGGCGCGAGAATTAACCCTTGCTCCATAGTTAATAAGGAGCTGGACCATTGGCAGGTTACCGGTGTTGACGGCAACCAAGAGCGCTGTTCTCAAGATTGTGCCATTGGTGTGTAGACGAAGAACAGTACTATTGGGATCACCGCCTGCCTCCAGGATCATCTGAACTATATCGAGATGTTCCCCTTCGTCTTTCTTAATTGCCCATCCAAGTGGAGTAGTGGTGTGATTAGGAAACCTATTAGGGGGTCCATCAATATTAGGAATATCCCGACGAAACCTCCGAGCCTGAACAAAACCATCTAAATCTAACGGCAATAGCAAAAGCCGGTGAAGGATATTGAGGTTTCCAAGTTCAACTGCTCTGAACACCACTTCAAAACCGAAACCTTTCTTTCCATGGGGATACTGCCTAGTGAAAGCTTCAAGCAGCTTCTCGGTTATTAAATCGTTGCGTAGCATACCTGCATATAGAGCTTTTGCATCTGCCGAATTCGCGCCTCGGGCAAGGAGGAAGTCGTTCATAGAAACGTCCCCTTGCATTACCGCGGCCGCCAGCGGTGTCACACTATCGTCGTGATGAGCACAAAGGTCAATATCGGCTCCACTATCAAGCAAGAGCTGTGCCAATTCGATGTCCTGTTTCCTCACGGCGGCAACGAGTGCTGTACCCTTCTCGCTATTTTGACAGAATTCGTCGACATCAGCACCATATGCAATTATCCTTTGGAGAATCGAATAAGCGCCAAAGTTGGTTGCCCTTAAAACCAGTAATGGGCGTTGGCATGGCTCATCAAAATGCCGACAAGGTGAACTGCTCCCAGAGAAACTCGTTAAAAATACATCTGCCTCCAGAAGGGAATTGACAAGTTTGAAATTTTCGATATCAAGTGCCGCGGCTACGCATTTCGGTGACGGATCGGCTCCGGCATCGAGCAGCATTAAGGCAAGCTGTTCGTGATTGCCCTTAATTGACGCTAACAAAGAACTCTCAAGGTACCGGCCACCAAATATTGATATAAGGCCAAGCAGTTTTTGAACAATACTGATGTGCCCAGCTTTGGAGGCATGCAATAAAGCCAGTACTATTGATGATTGATTGGCGATACCAGGCAAGGATCTGCGTTCATGGGATTCCAGGATATCCGCGACTTCGAACCGAAGTGCATTTCCTCCATTATCGAGGATCATCTCAACAATCTTTTCATGATTTCCACGAACAGATGCTATTAGGGGGCCAACCAACTCATACTCATCAAGAGTCGACTTCATGTTGAGTAGTTCATGAATTGAACGTATGTCAAGAAATTCGCGAACCAAACGTATGTCTCCAACTTCTGATGCTGCAGTGAAAGCAGCGCTAAACCGAGGTTTTTTTTCAATCTGCGAAAATGCCCCTCTGCTTCGAAGCAATTCAAGAATTCTTACATCTCCCAATCGAATGGCTTCTGCGAGTGGAGTCGTATATACTGGGGGGCCCGAAGATGGGGGCGAAATTAGGGGCGAACGTAGGGGCGGAGGCAGGACCCAGCCACCATTATGATGGCCAGCATCGGTGACAGTAGCAATGCTACAGTGACCACTTGCATCAGCTCCTGCATCAAGAAGGTATCTCACCAGCTCTTCGTTACCACTCTTAATTCCCCGACTGAGGAATTCTGCAGTCGGAATTGTACCAGATTTAAGAAGTATCTTGACAAGCTCAAGATTACCCTTTTCTGCAGCCATATAGAGTGCAAAGTTTAGGTACGCACGCTCTTCAATGAGGATATTGGTAGCGTTTGTAGGATCTGTTTGAAACATGCCGATAATGAAGTTCCACGCCATATCCCATTGGTCTCGTGTCCGCCCTTCACCGCATTCGTCTGCCCGCGCTGCTCTTAGTACAACCTCAAGCAACCTTTTTGCAATATTTCTAGTGGCTCTTGCATTGAAATAAAAATTGATGAGAAGTACCAGTGAACTCGTCTCGGATCTTCTGTACTCAATAATGCCCTCGAATCGTTCTGGATCGAGTATAGCACCAGCATCAAGAAGCATACGCACAAGTTCAAGGTTCACGTAAGATACGTTCCAGGCACGTCTGTTAATAGCTATCTCCAGAGGTCCTTGGTTGTTTGACATTCTCAACTTTTTATTGAGATCAACCTTGGCGTGAATGAGAACTCTTGCGACTTCCATACTGTCCAGCATAACAGCTCGTTCTATCAGAGTGTACCGCTCTCCGTAGTGATTACACACTAATTTGTTGGGGTCTAAGGTATTCATTCGAAGGAGATATTCAACAATGCCGGCGTTGCTAGACTCAACAGCAGCGCAGAGGAAATTCTCCGCAAAAGCATCAACTTCTGGGCCTTTAGCGGTTTGAAATTCTTGTAGTAACCGCATGTTCGTTGGGTTTTGTAGGCATTCTAAGATACTATGGGGGAGACCGTTTAAACCCGCAAAGTTGTTGGCTGTTGAGGAGATTATGAGTCTGGTCAAGGCTGAGTTCACAAATTCCTTGTCCATAATCAAGTTGGGACATCCTTCGAAGTCCTGAGCTGCGACACTGGGTAGCAAGGACCGCAGGGTTGAGACGAGTGGATGTAAATTGGAGAAAGTTCCATGGCGGAACTCAGAAATTAGCTGGAGGGCATTGTTGTAGAGATTTGTTCCCATGTCCGTTACAACTGGTACATGTTGTCGGTCTGGGCTTGAAATGCGACTGGAAAGAACCCTAGGATCGATATATTCTAGAGTATGTTGACATTCGAAGGTAAAAGTATAACCTACAATTTTGTCAAAATAATGCTCATATATACTGTTTTCAATGCCCATCGCACAAAAATGTACAGAACAAGAAAGGCAGGAGACTTAGGCATGAGATCTTTGGAGGCTTACCGCGAGAAACAAAGAATTGCTGGAGGATGGAGGACGGGAGGTTGGCAGTCATTATTTGTCGAATTGGCAAAGTAGTTTCTGCCTCTATTGGTGGAAATTGAAATGAAGTTTCTTCTTTCGGAGTTTCAACTGAAAATCCATCGGGAATTTGTGGATGCGATGCTGCAAAAAATTTCAGTTGAAAGGCTTATAAATGCCCTAACATTTGTGATTACCTTGAGCGAAGTTATTCAACTCCAAAGTCGTAAGATATCGTGAAATCTGCTTCTTCACTTTGGCGATTGGGACACGTTTGCCGTGCATGTAGACAGCTGTGCATTTGCCTTCTTGCTCTCTAATTCTGACGAGCCTACCGATAATTTTCCAATCGTCTTTCGTTCCATTTTTACGAATTCCCCACTTCCTTAGCCTTGCTTCATATTGTGATTCCCTTAAATAAAGTCAGCCAAACGTCCACCAATGGGCATACAGACTTCTACGTTGCTGAAAATCCACGCTCTTCCATCTTCTGGCGGAGCGTCTCCATTGTACCCGTCGAAAAGAGACGAATTATTTCATCTCGATGTTGGTTCCACTCAGGTTCAGGAATAGCCTTAGCTTGATCTGAGGGCATGATGAATAGAAACGCGGGTTGGGATCAGAATACAGTAGGAGTAGAATATTCGGCAGTTGCCCTTTGGATGCTCGTTTCATATGAAAAGCACGACTGTTCGCAAAATTTTCAATGCGGATGCGACATTTTCGATGATGGATGATAGTGGGAATACCATTTTCCCACACTCAATCGCAGGTTTTGGCATCGGAAATAGCCGTCAACAGCGCAGCGCAGCGTGGCGTCAGCATTGTGACACATCATAGGTTAATCGGCCAGACCAAAACCTGAGCACTTTTCGAGCACAGCCCAACTCAAACTCATTGGTCCATGCTAGGCGTATTGTCAGCCTCAAGCAAGTGGCCCCAGGAAGCCTCTGATTGGAAGTTGCCAAACCCTGGGACCAACCTGGGGCCACATCACGTTCTAACAATGATCGGCATGCATGAATGGGTCGGGCAAGCTAAGACATGGCAGCGCCGGGAGCACAGTGTGTCTGGCCAAAATCTGAGGTCAACGTGTATAAGACACCTTCGAAGAGATCTCGACTCAATATGTGATGTTCGACTTCATAAATATTGACCTTCCTCAGAATGACTTGGTCTAAGGACACAATTATTGCACTCGTAACTCTTTTTGCAACTTGCGCTCCGGCACTGTTGTTCATCTGGCGGTACAGGAAGGTGAAGAAACAGCAGGGTTAGTACTCGCGTATTAGGTTGTGCATTCATAGTCGCTCATTAACCCACAGGCAACATAGATACCACTTGCAGTCCTTGTCTGCCTTTTTCAACTACTCGCCGGCCACAAAACAGTCGGTATTTATATACCGTCTATACTGAATCCCGACTGGAGGCTGGATTGCTTGATTGGAACGACAATAATAGTTGAGTCTATCTTCCGGAGATGTAAAGAAGGTCGCTCATCATGACTTTTTTCAGGTCTTTCTATCAATTGGGCATGAGATATCGATTTTCAATGTTGGATCAGACTGTAAAGACACAATTACGCTGAATGTTGTAAAGTAGAGGATTCCTGGGCTGGTTGGGCTTTCAGTTGCCCTTCCAATTCGTTTGCTTAAACCTTCTCCTTGGGGTTCGTTTAGTGAGACGCTAAGACCTCACAAAGGAGTAGTTGCGAGTAAAGTGATCTTGACAATCTAATAGAGATTTGGTACCGAGAAGACCCCTCTTCCATATTTCCCTTTCATTTTCCAAAACTTGAACCTGATTTTATTTTAAAAAAATTCATTCATAACGGTCGTAGTTAGTTAAATCGGAAGATGGGGGTCCTGAATCTGGGGGGTTTGAAGAGGATATCGGTATTGGCGTTAAAGAGCGTCTAGATAAGGATATCTAGACTGGAAGGAACATCTGGCGTAGAATCCGGCATGGGTGCCTGGAAATCATGTTAGCGAGCTGGACGGTGGCAGATACGTTCCGGATATGCTGAAAAGCGAAGGAAAATCACGGTTGAGTGGTGTTTGAAAACTTTAGGAGTTTTTAGGAAATGAGCAAATGTCAATGTTCCCGACCTCGGAATACAATGGGAATACCTGATTGCATACAGCTAATTCTCATTGTTATGCAATGGGGTAGAATAATAGGGGTGTGTGGAGCATCGGGTTGTTCTTGAGAGGACTTGGACGATGTTCCGACGAGGGACAGGACAATGGATGCTAGTAAATTATTATGTCAAGGGGAGAAACTTGACGAGAGCAATTCATATTGTCCCTAGTGTTGAAGTATAATGAGAGAAGACCGACGGTCCAATGTACTAGTTCCATGTTCCGCAACAGGGTGGGAAAAGAAGAAGGGGATCCAGAGCCATGGCAACACCCAACGTTCCCGATTTCGGAGTACAATCTACCGCTTTTAATAAGACAGACTTGCCTTACTCAATTCACCGTTCTCGCTTATCTTGTATTTTGTCGCGGCTCGCTTTTTCCTTGCACCGCCTCTGATAATTTGCCAACTCTTCTTCCGTCAAAAACAACACTCGTCCAAACACCATGGACAACCTTGGTGCTGCCAATGGTCGACCGACATTGTCTCTCAACCAGCAGAACATTTGCAATGCGACAATGGCTGCACCTGCGCCAGCAAACTACATCGACCTCACGGTGGATGACGATGCCAACGGCAAAAGCGAGTCCGACGACGACGACGACCTCATGGAGCTGACGCCTGCCCAAATGCAACTCGCGATGGCTGGGAAGCACAGTCGCATGGATGTTGATACACTCGACGTCAGTAAACTCAATTACTCGTTCAAGATGATGCATAGCAAGACTGAGCTCCTGCCCCTCCGGAAGCAATTCACCAACATCAACGTGTTCCTTCGTCGTCTCGACAAGTTCAACAAGACCTACGAATTCACTCATGCACAATATCGCAGCGCCTGGAGACATGCCGTCAGAATGCACGAGACTGAATTCGCGATCAACCATATCTTGAAGACAAATCCTGGTCTTGATAAAGATGGCATCGAAGCTGTATTCACCCGGGAGATTCAGGACATTGCCGACGAGGTACGTATTTCCACCGTCCATGTAGAATATGGTGCAATGACTTGTTGTTGGCTCCGTACACCATAAGACATTTGTCTAGCAAGGCTTACCTATGTCATAGGTCTACCGCGTCAATGTCACCACGGCCTACGAACGTGCTCTCCAAGAGCACGGGAAGAGATGCAGGACCCTTCAGAATGCGCGTCAAAGAAGTGACGAGAAGAAGATTCGATCAACCCTGAGCAGGCTCGTGAAGCTTGAGAGCAAGTTTGGAATTGTAAGTGTCTTTTTTTTGCAGTGTACGAATTCGACGTGGAACATTGCTAACAGCTTAAGGCACGAGATCCGGCTTTGAGCGTCAGAGGTTCATTACCGCATCCCAGCCAAATGGCCCAGCCTGCTCCGAACAATGGGCGCAAGCCGCAGAAGAGTAGCGATCGGATGGTTCTCACTGGCCGCAATTCCGGTCCGAAGATTGAAATGACGAATCCACAGAAGAAGAAATCGTCTGAGGAACAGGATAATATAAACCTCCTTCCGATGACATTCAACCGGCTCGGAGACCGTGTATTCAAGGAGCCAACTCCGGAGAGAGAGGTTGATGATACGCTCGGCCTTGAAGCTTGGAAGGCGCGTCTAGGTATGACAATGAATCTATCCTCAGCACTCGTTCAGCCGTTTGCCCCACAAATGCCTCCAGAACAATACTTGGAGCAGGATAATTCCAGGCCGGTTCTTATCCCATCTCGCAACTACTACGGGGTTCCGTCCAATGATGAGCTGTTGGAGAGCCAGGACAAACATATGAGATTCTATGGTTGATTCCGAGACATTGCAGAGGACTTGGGATAATGTGCATAGTGCGGTACGAAGAAATTTGTTCTTGCTGAGTATGAATTTGGAGCGGGCAGTAAGTGTGAGCAAGTAAGAAAGCAAGCAATCAAGCAATGAATAAAAGCATGTAACAGAATCATAATGTTCAATTTGCTGGTGAAGAATGAGAACCAGGGTGGGTATATGCACTAACTCAACACACGCCATATCTCCACAGCGCCTTATAACGCAGTCCCGTGTATGCCATTCAGCCCCAGCGGCTGCACAACAGCAGAAGCAGACTCCAACCTTGCAACCAACTTCTTCACGCTCGTCCATTCTTCGTTGCGAGCACTCTCCTTGCCACCCAAATCTGGACCAACTTCGAAGACCGTCAAGCTGCCATCAATTCCTCCTGTCGCGACTCGTTTTCCTTCGTTCTCTTCCCAAGATACCTTGTTCAAGCTCTTGCTCATCATGCTGCGTCCACCTTTCCGACCACTTGGTGCCACCTTCGCAAGCGGGACTTCCGTGTCAATTGTGATGTCCCAGACCTCGAGATTCCCTGCCCCGTCAACAAGCGAGAATACACCAGGCTTGACAGGCGACCAAGCAGCGTCGTAGACGACATCTTCGCGCGTGAAGTCAAGGATGGGAGTCACCGAGTGTCCTTCGCCAGTGATACCTGTGGTCGAGGTCGCTGCTGGGGCACGTACTTTCCATAGTTTGACGGACCAGTCAAGTGAGGAAGAGAGGACGAGATCTCCGAGATCGACGGGGCCGCGAGCCGGGTGGAAGTTGATGGACATCACTGGGGCTGCGTGTCCGCGGTAACTGACGCGCTGGTCAACGCCAGCTTTTGCTCCGGCACGGTCGTAGCGGTGGCATGGGAAGATGGTGCCTTCTTCGGAGCCAATGAGGAAGTATGTCGGGTCAGTTTGCGGGAAGGCCATGCAGGTTGGGGAGAGATCCTCGGTCTTGGCGGGGGCTGGGGTGGTGAGTGTTAGGAGCTCTTGGGGTTGGGCAAGCATGTCAACTGTCCAGCCGCAGACGACGCCATCGGTGGAGCAGGATATGATATTGTTGGCATTCTGGGTGCCAACGATGTCGACTGAGTAGACGGGGTGAGTGTGGCCGGATCCGGTAAGAGGTGTCTTTTGAACTGGAGACGATTTTGCTCGAGTGTCCCAAAGAAGGACCTGGCCACTGTAACAGCCTCCGACAATCAAGTTTGGGTGGAATGGTGAGAATTTGGCTGCTAGGACATCGGACTGTGCGTGGAATACGAACTCGGGTCTATCGTGAAGGTGCATATTCCAAACCTGAACAAGTCCATCTGGGTCGTGGGGCGCGGAAGGGTTCTTGGTGTATGCTGCGAGGACTAGCTCGGGGAATTTGGGAGAGAAGTTGATGTCGCTGATCATTCTCTTCTTCGACCACCTCTCATCGTAGAATTGTGCAATCTCTTTGACTCTCCGCCTACCCTTGCCTCTGGTATTGCCGTATTCATCGTCATCGTCTTCGACACCATTCTGTCCGCTGAGAGCATAGTCGGCCAAGATGTCGTATTCTTCATCTAGAGCTCGTTCGATGACTTTGCTAGATCTCTCAACAAAGTCCATAAAATCCTCAGAAGATGTGACAGCATTAAGCTCCTCGGTTGTAAGTATTCTCGCAGGAAAATTCGCAGCCGATTGGGCGACTGGCCTTAAGGGACCATCGGTGAGGAGATCTCGAGTTGCCTTTAACTCCTCTTCAATTTCCCTCCTAATGTTCTCTCGTAGCTCTTCTTCCCTATCCCTTTCTCTTCTGCTCAGCCGCTTATTCGGGGTTGAAGTTGTTGGAGCTTCCCCTTCATCTTCATCTGAGTCTTCAAAAGCCTTGGGTCCTGATGTTTGTGTGCCCCATTCCTCGGTGGTCTGTACTCCCTTACTGTAGGAGAAGACCTCCTTTACCGGTGATGGAGGACATTCGTAGACGGTTGCTAGAGGTGCAGTAGAAAGAGTTTGTGTCGAGATTGAGTATGTCTGAGGTTGTGGCTGACTGACTGATGGTTCTGAATTCTCGTTGCTGAGCTCTCCGGCACTCAGAACACTGTTGGGACGACTGCCTTTTCCTGCTGGTGACCCAGCTCCTGCGGGTCCCGTAGAAGTAGGCCTACTCTTTCCCCCTCCATCAAGTATCGATTCGAGGTACTTGTCGAACTCTGCACGGCTCTCTCCTCGGCTTGGTGTTGGGGCAGCAAGCTAGGGTGTGTCAGTACTCCGAGGATCAAGCCAGGTGAGGAATAATCACATCACTACCACCTCCTATGCTCTGCCGAGTAGCAGATGTACTCCGAAGTTCTCTCTGCCGTTTCAGCTCCGCGAGCTTCGCCTTCTTCGCCAGTATCTCATCTCTGCGTGCTTGCATAGACATTGTGTCTGCGACGCATGTCGGGAGGGAAGGAGCTATGGGCTTGGGCCAGTCTCACTGAATACTTCTGAGGATCGTTCTGTTTCTGGTGAGCAAGTCTTGGGGGCTCTGTAAATTGACAATCGGGCAGTTGAATCTGCAATTTGGGACTTCAGAGTTCTGCTTGTTGGAACTCCCCTGAGCATTGTCGCGTCGTTGAACCTAAAGCAACCGCGTACTTTAGGTCACGTGCATTGATCGCAAAATTCCGGGATCCAGCTTGAGATCTTCTCCGACCACCTTGAAAGAAAGCTTCGCATTGCCCACAACAACATCCGGCGCCTCCCACGCTTGCGATAACTTGTCAATTGACACGCCTCGATAAGTCGCGTTTGATCCGACTCCTGTGTCCCATTCCGCTGTTCGCCAGGACACAAAGACAGCTTTCCGATGGCTTCTACTGGGGTTAACGTACGTTTTTGCTTACGATCGAAGGTTCTGCTCTCAATCGCTGCAGAACGCTCTTCTCATAACCCAAGCCGTTTACAATGGAGCTTTTACTAATGTCATTTCTCTCGCAGGTCCTACGGTACTCAGCACTCGGTGCTGGCATATTCTACGGAGTGTACCACCAAGCCAAACTCTCATCAGCTGCAAAGCTCGCTGCGATCAACAGAGAATACGAGCACAAGCAACAATTGATTGATAGGGCCAAGGCGGAATACTCGAAATCGAAATTGCCAGCGAGTGCAAAGACGGAAAGCGGTGGCAGTACGTTTTTTCCCTGGATTTGTTATCTTCATCCTCGAGAGCTAGGAGTGCAGAATTCCAGCGGCTCAGATATGCTCGAGAGCCATGTTTTACCGCTGTTTGATTATTCATGGAGCATTGCTGATAGTGTCCAAATAGTTATAAGAGATCCTAACGACAGCCGATTTGATTTGGAGGCATATCTGAAGGTTGTGGACGCTGAGGGCCAATAGGAGGCCGAAGCATAGAGCAGGAAAGGCAGAGAATTAATGATGGGATGGGATAGAAGGTTGGGCAGGTTGAGTGACTTGTGGTTGCGGGTATGGCATGGAGAAATGCCGTTGTGATCATACAAAAGCCTTAGACGTCACTTAGCATACTTCTTGTACATTGTATCATAGTGGAAGAAAGCCTGAGAGATATCCAACTACAATGTTCCAATTCTGGTGGGTCGAAATGTGCTCTCTTCTTTTCGGTTCACATCAGACGAACTGGGATGGGCACATGCTATGATAAAGACTTTATCACCCTTTGATCGCCTACATTTCTCTGCTCCAAAGCCGTGTGTAGTCTCGATTCGGTTGAAAACGTGATTTGGGGAACTCAATTCAAAGGTGATCATTGCTCTGAATAAAACTCCTATACTTGCAGTTCTTCACGTGATCAGCCACGCAAAAAGCTTAGCCCGCTTAATCCTTGCAGCCGCGTCAAGCTTCAGCTACGAACAGATATGCGACTTCGTAGACATCGACAACTTTTCAGTTCATCAACCAACAATGTCGGACATAGTCGAAGAACCCTTCTTTAAGGGTAGCACGGGGAGGAATACAAGGGGAGTGCTTCGATTGACGATTCTCTGCTTAATTGCAGCTGCTGCGATTGCCAGTCGACTGTTTTCCGTCATTCGTACGTGTGCCAGCTCTTCCTATCCAAACCCTGACCTCCAGCTTGTCAGAAATTTGAAAGCTTCTTACATTGAAGTGACACTGCGCACTCATAATAGCCCTTGAATCTCTGCTAACTTGCGCGCTCTTTAGGCTTCGAAAGTATCATTCACGAATGTTCGTAGCCACCCCCTCGAAGCAAACTCCTGCCCCTCCGCACGATTCGCACAAACTCGAAGAACTTCAGCTAATTGAGATATAGTCGATCCTTGGTTTAACTTCCGAGCAACAAAATATCTCGTACAGCATGGGTTCTACGATTTTTGGGATTGGTTTGACGATCGGACGTGGCATCCGCTTGGTCGAGTTACAGGAGGAACCCTTTATCCTGGTCTCATGGTGACCAGTGGTGTTATCTACCATGCCCTCAGAGCTCTCACGATTCCGGTCGATATTCGAAATATTTGTGTGCTGCTTGCCCCAGGATTTTCTGGACTGACCGCATACGCAACCTATTTGTTCACCAATGAGATGACCACATCTCCTTCGGCCGGCCTACTAGCCGCTGCCTTCATGGGAATCGCCCCAGGCTATATTTCTCGATCAGTTGCTGGCAGCTACGATAACGAGGCTATTGCCATTTTCCTTCTTGTCTTTACCTTCTTCCTCTGGATCAAAGCCCTGAAGGTTGGATCCGTGTTCTGGGGTGCATGGTGTGCTCTTTTCTATGGATACATGGTTTCTGCTTGGGGTGGATATGTCTTCATTACCAACCTGATTCCTCTCCATGTTTTCGTGCTGGTCCTCATGGGACGTTTCAGCCCCAGAGTGTATGTTGCCTATTGCACGTGGTTTGCCATTGGAACGTTGGCAAGCATGCAGATTCCGTTCGTTGGATTTCTCCCGATCCGAAGTAGCGAACATATGTCCGCACTCGGTAAGCTTGTTGAGCCTTATTTTTACTTCGACGCTAACTATTTGCAGGCATTTTTGGTCTTCTCCAGCTCGTAGGCTTCGTCGATTTCATCCGGTCAGGCGTTCCAAGCAGGCAGTTCAAGACTCTGGTCACAGGGTTTGCTGTCAGCGTATTCTTCATCGCATTGGCTGCCCTGGTCCTGTTGACGGTAACTGGTGTGATCGCTCCTTGGACTGGGCGATTCTACTCGCTTTGGGACACGGGCTACGCCAAGATCCATATTCCAATTATTGCCTCCGTCTCCGAGCATCAGCCAACGGCGTGGCCAGCTTACTTCTTCGACTTGAACTTGCTGATCTGGCTTTTCCCTGCCGGAGTATACCTTTGCTTCTTGAAGCTTAACGATGAGCAAGTCTTTATAGTTGTCTACTCCATCCTTGCCAGTTACTTCTCCGGCGTTATGGTCCGTCTTATGCTTACTCTGACGCCAATTGTGTGCGTGTCTGCGGCCATGGCGCTCTCATATGTTCTCGATACGTACTTGACAATCAAGTCTCCAGCCGAACCAACAGATGCCCAGGTTCTAGAGGCATCCAATGGTTCATCGAGCAAGAAAGTTGGCAAGCAGGATGGAATTCGCTCTACACGCGAGCCTCTTGTTGGCATATACACCACTTTCTCCAAGACTTCGGTTGTCAGCGCCATGACTGCTTACCTCCTGATCTTCGTGCTCCACTGTACTTGGGTCACGTCAAATGCCTACTCGTCTCCATCCGTTGTTTTGGCAAGCAGAATGCCCGACGGAAGTCAACATATCATCGATGACTACCGTGAAGCGTATCAATGGCTTCGCCAGAACACTCCGGAAGATGCGAAAGTCATGTCGTGGTGGGATTATGGATATCAGATTGGTGGCATGGCCGACAGACCAACCCTTGTCGACAACAACACATGGAACAATACTCACATTGCCACCGTTGGAAAAGCGATGAGCTCCCGTGAGGAGGTTAGTTATCCTATCATGCGACAACATGAAGTCGACTACGTTCTCGTGGTCTTCGGTGGTCTTTTGGGTTATTCCGGTGACGATATCAACAAATTCTTGTGGATGGTGAGAATTGCAGAGGGCATCTGGCCTGATGAGGTCAGGGAGCGTGATTTCTTCACCGATAGAGGAGAGTACAGAGTGGACGACGGTGCCACCGAGACGATGAAGAACAGCTTGATGTAAGGTTCCTTCTTGATCCCAATTAGACACGACTGACCCACTGCATAGGTACAAGATGTCATACTACAACTACAACTCGCTTTTCCCAGCTGGCCAAGCTCAAGATCGAGTCCGAGGCGTTAAATTGCCAGAGGTTGGCCCAACGCTGAACACAGTTGAGGAGGCCTTCACCAGTGAGAACTGGATCATCCGAATCTACAAAGTCAAGGACCTTGACAACGTGGGTAGAGACCATGCATCCGCTGCGTCCTTTGACAGAGGCAACAAGAAGAAGAAGACCACCAAGAAGAGAGGACCAAAAGTTTTGAGGGTTGATTAAAACGGGAATGGGATGGGGGCGGCTTTGTATCATATCCTCTAGGTATAGCTGGGCAGACAAAAGTACAGCGAGCTATTCGTCTACTAGAAATGTATTCGTAAATACTACCGGGCATCTAGTGTGTCAGCATCGTGATTACATTGCGCTGTTTCCCACTCACTCCCCCGACTCCTCTTCCCCTGTCAGGTAGGTTTCAGAGCTTCCCGTATATCGACACCATCTGCTGCTGCATCTTGCCGTTTCCCCTTTGGAGCCCTACATACACGCAAGTGGCGTTGTATTCCATTATTGCACCGTAGGCACGTCCTTGAAATAAATGCGAATACTATTGACTAGTGTTCTAGAGTTCCGTTCTGGATATCGCGGGCCCTTGTCTGGATATTATGGTCTAAGTTTTGTAATAAACCAAGATCTCGATCTCGTGCGATTTCTTTCAATACAAATAAAAAGCTGGCCAATGAAGAGTGGAGCAATATTGAGTTGGTGGCTGGGCGGGACTGGGTTTGGGAGGCTGCTTCATCAATACTCTTAATTTAGGTTTCAGGACAAGAAAAGGGGCTTGCTTGTGATGGTTCCGTACGTACAATCGGGATCTGTCTTTCACAGATGATTACCTGCCTTTATTTAAGCAATCATACGACCCCTCCGAATCTCGAAATGAAACCTCCCAAGTCCGCTTCTTCGCTGTCTTCTGTCTCAGCTGCGACGGAGTCTGGGTCTCGAGGCGGAATCAAAACGTCTTTCACGATATGAACTACACCGTTGTTTGCAACTCCGTCTTGCACCGTCACTGGTATCGAGCCATTAACCCGCATAGCAATTATCACACCATATCTAGAGATGTCCACAGACAAGCTTCGCCCATGTAACTGCGTGGGAAGCTGAAAAGTCTTCGTTCCTTTGATCAGTCGGTATCTACGATCTGGCTCAGCTGAAGTCGGAGGAGGTGCTTGCGTCTGTGACTGAGGTTCCTGGACTGCTGCTTTATCCCCAGGCTTGTAATAGGCATTTGAGAAAAGAGTCTGGTTTGGAAGGAAATGGTACTCAATTAAATGACGCAGATAGCTCGCCCCCTTATCGCTGAAGAGAAAGGCATTGACTTCTTCTCCGAGTTTGTTGAATGCCGAGTTGTCGGGGATGAATAGAGTCCCTCCGTTGAAAAGCCCGGCTTCAATCATGGGTCCTAGCCCACTTTTCTGTAAGGCGGACTGCAGCACACTGAAGTCGCTCGATGGGAGCAGTGAGACAATTCGGGTGATAGAAGGTGGAGGTAGCAAAACTGCATCGATAAAGTGTATCGCTCCATTTTTGGCGATGATGTTGCCTTCGATGATGTGTGCATTGTAATCAACTTGCAATCCCTTTGCAGAGCCACGCAGGCGGAGGCGCTGGGAACCGTTCAATTCAGGTGGGGATAGAAGGACCGGGACGTTAGGCATGTTGACCATATGTTCCATTGGCATGTGGTGAGGTGCAATGAGGTTCTCGAGAGTTTGTTCAAGCTCTCCGCTGGAATTACCTTCGAGGTCGAAGTTGGAGAAAGCAGCGTCTGTCGGTGCCCAAATGGTGTAGATTGATGTTGGATCATCCAGGGCAGCCAAGAGCCTGGGGAACCGTTTAAGATGTTTCAGAAGCTGAGTTGAATGCTTCGATTGAGCAAGAATCCCATAGACTGTTAAATGTTCCAGGTCGTGTTTTGCCGGGAATAAAGACAGCATGCGAAGGGATGACTCGCTGTACTGCTGCTCGAGGACTGTAGCATCGTGATCTATTGGTGCGAGTGATTCGAGCCATCCTTGAGCGACGAAGTTTGTCATTTTTCTAGCCACTATCGTGATTTCTGACCACTTCGGATGTAGAGATAAATCAATGGGGAGAAAGGGAGTTAAAGTGCGGTATATATGCCACGCAAGATTGCGGCGTAGCTTTCACATTGTTCTCTCGCCGTAGGCAGAAAAAGCGGCACCAATAATCAATATCTCTATTCAAACGTGACAGCACATAAAGAAAGTTTCTGAGTGGTCAAAAACTTGATGAATAATGTACAAAAGTAGACTTAGGATGCACCGAAAACTAATAGAGCCTTCAAAAAAAAATACCTTAGAGATTGTCCAAGCTGACTTGGGGCATCGAGGATTGAGTGCCGCTTTCCTTGCCCCACAGGCCCCATGATGGTCACTGGTTTATCGCAAAATACAAAGAATAGCAGACATGAGACACTACTTAGTCATTTTTAGAAGAACCAGCTGATTGCTAAAATGCACTTCAGTTATTTTAATCTCGGGAAGTGAAGCTTTTGAGATTGTTGAAGTGGCCTTGCAGACTTTCTTGACTAGTTAGACAAGCTTTTGCGTGACGGATAGTAGGTAATATATATATTTACTACGACGGACTCTAATATCAACTTCCTTTCATTAGAAGTTTTCTCAAGTTCACAATTACCAGCGATTCATATGCCATGAAATCCCTTGCGGAAGAGAGGGATGTGAATGGCACACCGTTTGGGAACACAAATCTCAAGTCATGAGCGCTTAAAGGCCTGCGATAATTCCACGATCCTCTTTTCTCGACCATCAAAGCATCAATAAATCCAATAATGTCTTCAATTGCAACTTCCCTGACAGAAACGGCTGTCTTCGACCTACTAGCGTGATAGCTCAAGCACAGAGGATGTCCGGTTTCGATATCGTTAGTTCTGCAGCGGACCATTTGTAAGCTAGAAGATCCTTTTTGCTTCATCGGCGGTTGTGAAGCAATTGTTGTTTATACTACAGACACCCTAGCCCCAAGGCTAGTTCTTCAGCAGTTAGGGAGAGGCGATTGCTGAGTACTACTACTCGAGGTGAGTAAACTCTCCAGGAGTTTCGAGAGTAATTGATTCCTCCTCCGATAAGTCTTCAGTTGACGTGTCATCAGACATACTACCCTCGAACTCCTGGAGGTATGTTGCCAAGTCTGCAAGTCGCATATCATCAACCTCTTTCATCCAGCCCTCAATTTCACGGATGTACTCTTGCCGATTGTGAATGCTTTGCGGGTTTTCGAAACCTAATCTTCTGATCATCTGCTCGAAATGCTCGTTTGCTTCATCGTATCGTCCCAATTCGGCGTAGCAAAGCCCCAACTTCTTGCAACTTGTCTTGGTCAATGAATTCTCGAGCCCGATATTGTCTAACAAGACGGCAAATTCTTGTTGAAACCATGATGTGGCTTCCTCTAAGCGGTTTGTCTCGCAGAGTATTTCTCCCAGCTCTTGTATAATGTTAATCCTGCGATTAGGACTCATGGTGCTTTGGTAATGACTTAACAGATCTCGCAGAATCTCTTCACTCTCATCTAGATCTCCAACAAGTCTTTTCGTGCAAGCCACTTCATTCTGGTAGTGAAGGAAGGAGCGGCGACTCCTTTCAAGTATCCCCTGAAACCGTTTCTTTACTTCCTTAAGTATGTCTTCGCTCTGAAAGCACTTTCCGCCCTTGTTCAATGAGCGCACCAAGTGTAACATCGCAAGAAGCGTCAGCTGGTCAGTGAAGGCGCGGTTGGACTCTTTGCAAGGTTCCACATATACTGGGGTGGATTCATTTCGGAGAGTTATCACAGTACTCAACAGAAACTCGCTCTCCAGAAATCTGCTTTGCCGCTGTAACACCATACCCAGACAATGCAAGCTGTTTATTGAATCAGCGTAACCTGCTCCATGGGAATTCAAAAAAGTCTGAACAAGCTCTCTAGTAGTCTTTTCTTCTTCGTCTTGTTTGCCAAACCGTCGAAGAGATCTTTGTTGAAGCTGTTTCCATTCCAGTGCCAAGGGGTGATTCGACCCAAGCGTTCGCTGCACACCAATGTACAGATCTTGGAAAATACCTTGAGCTTCGGTGTACCTACCTTGAAGCTCAATGCTGTCAATCACGTCCAAGCTGGCTTTCAGAAGCCATAGCAGCTGTTGTTTCGGCATCCTTTCTGCGATTGTGACTATGTGTCGATACCATTTCTCTGCCTTACCAAATTGAGATACACTTGCGTATTTGTAGGCTATATGTGTGATACTAGCCACCAGTTTTGTCAATTTGTCGCCTTCAATCCCTTTTGACAATTTATATTGTGCTATGCATTCTGGCTCTGTCCACGGTGTTGAAGTGGCCGGGTAGTGCCAAGTAGCAGGTTGCATCCAAGTATTGTTCCCTCTCTGTGGGAAAGGGTATAACTCTCTCCCAAGGATATCAAGGCGGAAAGTCCAAGATGTGTTGCTGTTCGGGTGGCATTGTCTAGCTGGCCCCGGAAAAATCGATGGCCACATTTGAGACTCATCTTGTGCGGACGGAAAGCACGGATTGTCGATCGACTCATCTGAACAATCAGCCGGCCCTCTTTCGACGCAATCGATTTCGTAGCAAAAGCTCAACTGATCTTGATTCGAAAAATGCCCTTCTTGCACTTCTTCTACGGCTAAGTCCAAGAAGGGAATTTCGCTGCGAGCTTCCACCGTCAAGGCTCCAATAAGCCGACCGAGCCTCGGAGATCCAACTATATCGACCACTTTCCAATCAAACGTGCTCTCTGACTGCGCTTGAACAAGTGGATCCACCTCCGCTGATTCGGTCCCGCATGGCAGCCGGCCTTGCTCTGCCGGAGCATTCGAGGCAAGGGCTTTTCTAACAAGTGACTTTAAGTTGCTGTCTGAGATTACTTCACTCGATTATCAGCAAATGATGTACAGGTATTAATTATGAAATCCTGCTTACATGCTGTGCTTGATGATCCACCCTGCTCATTTACTGCAGTCTCGACGAACAGACCTTCCTGCTTCATCCAACGCCCGAGCTTCGCCTTATCCAGGGTTCGGCCTCGAATTGATTTTGCCTCGAAACCCGCTGTCTTTATTTCCGAGCTGAGATTTTGGATAATGGCTCGCCTCTCCGCACGTTTCACATTCTTTTCGAACCCCCATCTGGATATTCGGTGGGTGAGTTGCTTCTTCCTACCCACATGATCAGTCATGCGCTCAAGCAACAAGACAATACATACGTTGGCTTCACCTCATAATGCTCATAGATATGCTCGGTGAGTTGCTTCAAAGTCCGATTCTCGTCCAGATATAGGTGTCGAATAGTAGGTTTCAGCTCTTCCCAGCCTTCCTTCGAGAGCATACGAGTTCCGGCAGTCCACACATGCTTCTTTGGCGGAGCTTCGGGACTTGATATTAAAGTTGACAGCATAGCTTTGTTGGAAATCGGGGAGTCAGATGGCGAGGCTGAGGACGAGACCGTCGAAAAGGGCGCGGCTTCGGTGGGGAGGGTCACCATGTTGACGGTTTCGATCGACTAGATTTTGTATCTGGATAGGTTTGTTTAGATACTAATCCCTGGCTTTCGTATGAAGGTACCATCATGGGGTGTTTATAAGGTTGTACCGGTGGAACTTGGCGCAATGGAATGAGGTTAAGCACATGTCACTCACCGAAGCGATTGGATGTCAACAAAAGTGCATTGCAGCCGCCACCATATGTAGCATCCAAGGATGATAGGATGCGGGACACCCTTTCAAAAGTGCAGTGCTTTAGCGAGTGGGAAGGTCAAAAGTGCAGTGCAGGAACTGAGAGATCGCGGTCATGTGTCTGGATGCAAAAGTGCTGTGCATATTCTGGATAGAGTTTGTGGACATGTGGAACTAACCAGCCAACGTCGAGAGAGAAATCTCAATCTGCAATTTCGTATGTTGGTGGAATGAGTTTGACTCCGATTGCGTAACCATACTCAGCCATCATCCTTCCCTTTTCTCTCACAGAGGGAAATTATCCTCAACTTTGGCCGAAGTGCCCTGGGGGTCATCACTGGACTTGGTGGATCTTGCGGCCCAATCCTGCAACAAATTGTTCGAAAAGACCCAGAACGCCTTAAAACTGTTTTACTCTGGAAATTTAAGTCCCTAGAAAGCTTTGCTATATGCTGGAATAATATTGCTCTTTATCAAGTTGGCTCGCGTGAAGAGCAAAGGTGACTCTAATTATGGATGTCCGCAGGCGTGGTAATTGAACGAATTACGCCAAGCTGTGCTACAGTAAACCAAGCGCAAGCCAAAATTCTGGGTCCTTCGGGATTTGCTCTGATTTTCTGTGGCGCTGTTGGGAGGGTTGGTGGTCGAATTTGCCATTTTGGCGTAAATGGAAGGGCCCCACCTAAATTCTCGCTTGAGAGTGAATAGGAGAGTCAACAAAACACGTCAAGTTACGATGGCAATGGCGCATGTATTTTTAGTCTGCCTTATGCTCTTTATTGCCGTATACCCTGAAAAGCGAATGAAGTTCTGAATGCAATATATTATCTATTGATGCGTTGCACTCTAGGTGTTGTACGTAGTGAGCCTGCACATCAAATAGTCAAAATTTGTTCACCTTTGCTAATGGTGAATTCACTAAGCGCTGCTTGTCGGCTGCAGTCTGGAAGTGTCGAAAAGGCGACGTGTTTGCAGCGCCCCCAGGTAAGAACAGCTCTTGCTCAATTTTCTATCTCGTGGGAATCTCGACGCGAGCTCGTGGCATCGCCTCCTCGTCACCTCCTACAATACCAACACAAATGTCTTGCTTCATCCTCTCAACCCATTGTCTCCTGCTTTGAATAGTTTGCGCTACTATTGTCCTCGATCTTGCTTGCACCCGAGCACTTGCTCGAATGCGCTCAATATGCTCGCACTGTAAGCCTGCCCTCCCTTCTGCCTCGATCTAGTCAAAACATATTAGCTTTCGCACCTCCGCCTCGACATCCAAATCTCCAATTAAGTTTGCTGATCTATCTAGTTATAAACCTCCTCGGCGTCGTAGCCAGGACAGCGAGTCGACTATCGAACTCGAACGGGTCGTACCAGCTGGGACACCATACTTGACCAAGGTCAACGGCAAGCTTGTTATGGCACGTGAGAAGAGAGAGAACAAGGCAAAGAACGTTGCGGCCGATCTTTTGGGGGAAGCATTTGGAGTCAAAACTCGAGTCATTCGCAAAAGAGCCCAGTCACTCGACAAGCCCACCGGTCCTTTAATCATCGGCGGCGTGCCGTATGTGCCACAGCAGCAGGTTCACTACCCAGCACCATACACGATGCCTCTTCCACAGCAGGCGTTCTCTTCACCGAACCTGATACCGTATACTCCACAGCCTACCTTCATGTTGCCAAACCCTTCGCAGCAAAACCTCCACCAGCTTCAGCAGATGCAGGCGCATTTCGGAAATATGTACCCTTCCACCGTTTCGAACCACCCTCAAAATGGCAAAGTGGAGGTCACAACGACTACGATTACGATCACCAAGCATATCTGCGCGGGGTGTGGGAGAATTCGGTCGAAGAAATATCACCACGACCACCCATTGAAGGAGGGGGAGAAGCCCGAGCCAGACTTCTGTAGGAAATGTCAGAAGGATTCGAGCTCCACGGACAGCGGAGGGAGCAGCAGAGAAAACAAGAAGAAGAAGGCGAAGAAAACGAAGCACAAGAAGCATCATAGGGTAAGAGCAAAATTCCAGAATTCACGGGTGACTGCTGATAATAAATTTAGAAGCATTCCAAGCATTCGAGCGATGACGAGGACTCTGATTCTCCAGCTCCGAAGGCGCTTACAAAGCCAAAACATCAGGAAAAGGTCAGTTGGATTAATCTGCTGCTTTGAATCCGAGACTAACTCACACTCGCAGAAAGAGCCAAAGCGCGTTCCATCAGAAGAGTACATCATTGTTGAGGAGGAGATCTCGGAGGAGGAAACACCGCGACCTCGAGGCCGAGTTCGTGAAAGAGTTGTGGAGAAAATCGAAGTGGACAGGTACCCTTCTCGACCACGCCAGTCTTCGCAGAGATCGAAAAGCCGACAACCATCCCACAAGATACCCAGAAAGCCAGTGCGGTCAGCGAAGATTCGAGAAACGGTGGTTCGCGAGAATATTCGACGCCGATCGCCATCAATCGAGTACGACTATGTCGAGACCGAAAGAAAAGCTCCTGTCGAAGAAAGAGTTGAGGCCTATCCTAGAAAAGTTCCCATTCACTTCTATGATGATAATGTCCACGAACAACGAGCTCCTTCTAATGTCGAATATCGAGAGAATGGTACACGCGAGCGGGGATCTTCGGGAAAGGAGTACAGTGTCGAGGAGGTTGAAACAGTAAGCCATGTTCCATCTTCCAGAGCCCATTATCGCGAGCAAAGCAATCATGAAAGAGGGCAACCGCAGCAAGGATACATTATCGAAGAGGTTGAGGTAGCCGACCAACCAGGTCCCAGGAAAGAGTATTATGTAGAGCGGAAGGTTGTCACAGAGCCGCCACAGCGAAACTGCCGTGAAGAACGGGAAATCCCCCTTTTTATTCGCGCAGAAGAAGCCCGTCGACGCCGAAGACGAGAAAGAAATGCTCCATCTACGGCTCCATGGGAGGCACCGCACGTTATCCACCCAACAGAAAACGAGGATGTAATTGTGGTCACCGAACGGTACGAGTACAGACCGAAGAAGCAAGGAAGTTCTGAAGAGAGCCGAAGAAGACAAGAATATGTTGACCGCGCTACCATGGATCGTCATCAAGCCAATCAATTTGAGATCGACGAAGCTGCAAGATACTACCATGATGACTGGTCACGAGCAGAGCCAAACTACGGACGCGAGCCATTAAGGAGAATGGAGCAGCATGAGCGGAGCTATCGTCGAGATAGGCCTCGGGATGTGGAGCTCAGTGACTCGGAGGCCAGCTACGAATACAGAATCGGTAAGTAAAATCAGCCATTAGCAGAACCTTCGAGATGGACACTAATTATTCTTTGCAGGCCAGGGCAGTATTCCCCGAGCTCCCACACCTCCCTCCGCAATCTACCATACCAATAACGTAGAGAACTGGCAAGACCAACCCCAAACACCGTATCCCCTGAGTTCCGACTCCGAAGTCCCGCAGCGCCTGAATAATCTAAGCAGAGGAAACGGATACCAACAGCAGCCACCAAAAAGTGCGCCACGAAGTAGAAGCACATCGCGAGCTCGACCAGCATATGTCCGAGAAGAAATAGACGGTGGAACCGAGAGAGTATCACCTTCTAAAGCTCTGATCCCATCGCCACGGCGATCAAGAGAGAGAGAACGAGCCGCAGAGAGATATGTAGAAGCCACAACATCGGAGCTGGCGCGGAGAGAGAGGGCTGCAGAGAGTGAAGTAAAACATGTGAGCTTCAGGGAGACGCCGACGATGCTTTCGATGCAGAATAGTTGGACGGAGACGTCGGAGTTGGGCCCGGTGCATCCTGAGACTACGGGAAGCGGATGGGGCCACGCGTCTGAGATTGAGGGGAGAGGCTGGGATCGATGAACGCGATGTTCGAGCATTTACCGACACATAGCGGGAGACGGTGGCGGCGGGAAACGGATCTACCTATATAAGGAATGGTCGTGATATGGTGCGTCAGATTGAGAACATCAAAACATGAGGTGCTGGAGGCGTAGTTGTTTGATTCCTGTATGAAGAGTTAGTCAATAAATTGTTTCTTGACATCGGTCCCCGTGGGAGGGTGAAGTTCTTACAGTTCTGTGTGTTTCCAGAAGAGACGCTCTCGAAGTCGAGATTTTGGTTTAAGTCTTGCTGTAGATTTATCTTGAAGAAGGCATATGTGACGCATGTTGTAGATGAAGCATCGACACGCTTAAAATTTTAGGGAAGTAGAGACTATCTTTCATCGGCTCGGACTCCACATAACATTCGTCTCGGGAATCTGAGAGAGATAGCCCGACGTTTGGTCGAGGCAGTACCGTAACCTCGACTACCTTCCGAGACTTCCAAGCCTTCCTTCTAATGCGACGAGCTTTTCACCTTGCCTGAAAGCTACTCAAAAATCAGAGTCTCCAGCTCAAATCTCCCGCTTTCAAGTTCATCGATCATTTCTCCGTGCATCATGCCATAGATATACGCTTCTCCGACCACTATAAAGTTTGAACCCTGCTTCCTGATAATCAAGGGCACCGGACAGCCTAGCAAGACGCAGACAAGATCACCCCTCTCGATGCGGTGAGGGCCAGTGCCTACATACCCTCGTTTCGTGATGACGAAAGATCGGATCTTGACGATCGTGGCCGCGAAGTCGAGGAAGCCATGTGTGGAGGATGTCTTTGCATACTCTTCAAGAGGCCATGCTAATCGGTTCGGAGCGTCTGGCGCACCGATGAATGCATCCAGGAATGCGGTCCGCAGGTCAGGATCGTGAGTGACGGAAGAATTACATAGCCAGTACAAAGTCTCAAAGTCAACCACTTCGTTCTCGAGAAGTTTATCCAAGTTCAGAAGCTGGGCCACATCTGTCTCGAGTGAAAGCTCCAGGCTGCGGCCCATGAATTCCACACTTGTTTGAATGATCGTCGCCAGTACCTGCGCCACTGCTTCGAGGGCGATGCGCCGCATAAGAGTCATGAATCCAGATGCGCGGCTGAAGAAGAATTCCTCCTCCTTAGGGCTGATGAAGTCTGCTCCCCCATAGCCAAACCCAGAAGCGTCGTGGATCAGAGTCCGAAAGAAAGCTTGCCGCAATGGGATGCCAGAGGGATGATCCGATGGACAATTCCTGATGCAGAGTTCCCACCATTTCCAGAGCCAGGCATATCCTAAAGGCTCTCGTTCAGTAACTTGAGTTATCTCGTCGCAGATAACGCCTTGGACAAGGAGCTGTGGCTGTGGCCCGATGTAGCAGCAGTAGTAATCTTGCCTATTCTTCGCCGCCCGGAAATTCTGATCGTTGGCTGCATCGCTCGCTGCTAAACTGGAGGTCTCGGGTTCCCTGCTCAAGTCTGGAACCCAGCTAGGCAGCTTCAGGCTTGATTGGGTCTCAAAGACTCCTACACCGGCAAGGCAGATGATTCTCAGCGATGCGGAGCTTTCGATTAGTCTGAGGGTGAAGTGTGTATAGACTTCAGTAACCTCCATGGTGTAGCTGGGCTCCATTGTGAATTTGTGACTGGAAACGAGTCCAAGTATCCCATAGACCTTATCTCTCAGATCAGTGGCTAGTGAGGCTCTTGTTCGTGCGGCCAGAATGAATGCGTCTGGGCTAAATTCCTCACTGCGAGAAGCATCGTCTTGTCTTGTCGCCACCAGCCATCGGATAGTGGCCAGCGCTGCGTTCGTAGGGTTTGACTGCTCTCCGATATGGTTGAAGATGAGTCGCATCGCATCTAAGCCTACCGTGTCGTGTCGATTGAGCTCTAACAATTCGGAAAGGAGATAATGCGTCATGAAGAACTGTTCATATGGAACTTCCTCTCCACCGCATATCAAGACTCGATGCTGAGAAAGGACGATTTCTTGTATGATCCACACTCTTCTCCAATAGCCTCTGGACAGAAAAAGACCAAACGCAGTTATTTCTCTCTCATCAAACGGATTTTCTACGTTTTGCAAGGTCAATTCGAGCGAGTTTGGCCAGAAAGCGTCAACAGAGTGTTTTTGCGCAGCAGCAGCCCCGGCACCCCATTTTTGAATCAGGGCCATTGCGGCGGTGCTGTCCTCCTCTTCTTCGCCGACCCATATCAACACTTTCTCAGCCTGCGAATAGATCTTGCCCATCAGCGGGATCTGACTGCTCTTTTCATCAGTCGAGGACTGATCGATGCACAGAGCATCGATCCAGATTCGCGAAGTCCCTGGTCTGGCTCGCAATCTTTTCAAGGCTTGATATAAGTTCGTCGTCACTTGGACAGAAAGTCCATTCAAAGTAATCGACACCCGGATTTTTGCATCACCCCACACATACGAAAGAGCATCGTATAATGGGGAGCTTGATAGATTGACCGTTTCGATCTGGCAGTGAATGTCCGCCGACGAGTCGTCTGCTCCTTCAATAGTGATGAGCCTGATTTCTTGCTCGTCACTTTTGAGCGGAGAGTAGAGCTGTGAGGCAGCTTCTAATGTCGATTTTTGCATGGTTTTAGGTCCAGATTACTGTGGGAACTGGATAACCCAGAGCAGCGAGACAGATTGTAGAAGAATTGAGAAAATAAGAAAAGGCTGAAAAGCCCATTGAGGGGCTATCTGCGACGTGCGGCCGCTGGATGATATAACAAGCCAGGAGCTGTCAAATTGTGAGACTTAATCAAGACTGACGGTAGAAAGACAACGAAGATATTAAGTATATGGTTTGAGGCGGAAGAAGTGAGTTCAAGCAGGCCGCGGCGAACAAATTCGCGATTACTCAGCCGCAGGACCGTACTAAATGGGTGCGTACAGCTGGGCACGGCATATATTCAATCCTGACTGCATTCCTCGCTGAAATAGGGGGCGAACCTGCCCGTGTTTCGTACGGCAAACAGGTATTACAGCTTGTGCATGCTCGAAAAATCAAGTTTCATTGAAAAGTTTGATTTCATGCAGCTGATATCTCTCGTATTACTTGGTTAATAGGAGCTTAGGGGGAGCACACCCAGTGAACTATTGCGAAGATAGCTAGGGAATTTGTTGGTGGGATTGCAGAGATAATTATTTAAGTTCTTGCAAGAGTATCGCATGTGCTGATGAAGGCGGTGTTCTACCAAGTTTTGTCCTGTTATGCATCTAAATTTCTTCCGTTTGATAGTCTACGAGCGTGACTTACTATGCCAGGTTGCGCAGAATTGTTCGTCAGAATTTTCCAGCTGGCTCTGGCTCAGGCTCAGGAGCACAGCTTCTAAGCTCAAAGAATACGGTCTTAGCAATTTCAATACTTCCGAACGCGTGGCAACGGAGGCCGTGTCGCCGATTTCTACCTCCCCCATGGCACAGATCGCGGAAGTCGACGAATCCCAGATGTTCTCGCAAGTGCGAGATGCGCCATCAAACTGCGAACTTCGCAGTTCGGATAAACCTACTCAAGCTCTAGATCAATAGCAAATAGCGACATTTTACAAAATATGCGACAAAAGACCTTCTTCCATTTTCCTGTCAATTGATTCTTTGCTGCATTGCATTGCATTCCCCATTCCGCATTCCCTTGCTATCTTATTTTCTCGATACAAACCATACAATGATGTCGAAACTTTCCCAGATCCGTATACTAGTTCGGCAGACCCGCGCTTTAACAGAGAAGAACCTTTTGATCGCCGTAGTAAAGCACCCAATATCAACCCTCTTCCGCGCTGTCCTCGTCCCAATCGCGTTTATGGTTCTCCTCTCCAACATCAAGAACTTCCTCATCGCCAAAAACGGTTTCTCAGTGGGAAGTCCCCAACCAGTCCAGAGCCTCTCCAACAACATCCTTAAGACCCAAAAGCTCGTATTTGTTCAGCCAGCTGGACTCGGGCCGGATGTCACAGAAGTCATTCAAACACTAACTGATCCATTGCGACAAGCTTCCAAACAATTGGTGTTCCTAGCGGATGCCAATGATCTCCTAACAACATGTCAAGAAAGCCTACAAGGTCTCTCGGACTGTTTCGCAGCCGTCGTATTCAACGACTCCCCCTTAACCTTCGGCAAGAACAAGATCTGGAACTACACGATCCGCACCGACTCGGCGCTGAGCGGAGGGAACTTCTTCGCAAGCCAGCACAGTTCAGATGAGCAGACCGTCAACCTCCCTCTCCAGGTCGCGATCGACAACGCGATCACGAACTCCTCGATTGTCCCAAATGAGTATATGTATACGTCCATATCGCAGAGTACCCAGGACGATAATACGAGGAAGGCCTATCAGGGTTTGATTATTTCGACGTATGGGATTGCATTTTTCATTGGAATTGTTTCTGGGATATATCATCTTGTTGGTATGGTAACTACAGAAAGAGAGGAGGGCATGGCGCAGTTGATTGATGCGATGGGTGGCTCGCCGGTTGCGAGGGTTTATAGCTATGTTCTGGCATTTCATATGATATACCTTCCGTCTTGGATTGTCATTGGCATTGGTAAGGAAACCTCTCGCTCCCTTTTATACTCATTTTCAAACTGGCTGACAAAGTTTTATAGTGTTCTGGGCTGAGGTGTTCAAGACATCAAGTGTCTTGATCAGCCTCTTTTGGCAAGTCTTCAATGGCATGGCTATCACCAGCGCAAGCGTCTTTGCGGCCATGTTTTTCAGTAGGGCACAGCTGTCTGGTGTTTATTGTGTACTGGGGTTCCTGGTCACGGCCGTGGTTGGGCAGATTATTGATAGTCGGAGCCATTCTGTTGGCGCTTCGGCTATTCTTACACTTATATTCCCCAGCATGAACGTAAGTCTTGGTGGAAAGAGACCCCTTTCTCTCTCTTTCATTATACAAGCCAAATTACTGACGCCCACCACACAGTACATGTTCATGCTTGGGAACATGGGCCGCTTCGAACGCGAAAACCTACCAACTGACATGCTACATGCCCTTCGATCAACGCCTGATCAAATAGTTCCTGGCAGTGTCAGCGTAATTGTTCTATGGGTCTTCCTCTGGATACAGATCATAATATACCCGGTCATGGCTGTGTATGTAGAAAGATGGATGCATGGCTCAACCTCGAAGGACAGGACGCTCGCACCTGGTGCTACGAAAGGCAGCCCCACTGATGCAGTCGAGATTCGAGGACTGACCAAAATTTATTCCATCCCGTTCCGTCGAAGATGGTTTTCTCGCCAGAAAAGCTCAGCTGTAGTTGCAGTGCAGGACCTTGACCTGAAAGCCAGAAAGGGCCAAATTTTGTGTCTTCTTGGGGCGAATGGAAGTGGGAAAACGACGACTTTGGACATGATTGGTGGTCTCCAACGGTTGACAAGTGGCTCTATCGAAATTGATGCCGCGAGCTCGCAACTTGGTGTGTTTGCACATCTAATGCCAAGACAGTCACTGACGTTCTGCAGGAATTTGCCCCCAGCGGAATGTCTTATGGGACGAGTTGACTGTGACCGAACATATCAAGGTCTGGAACAATATCAAATCCCCAAATGACGGTAAAGTGGCATTTCAAGAACTGATTGAGGCTTGCGACCTCACGTCGAAAGCGTCGGCACGAAGTGGCACTCTCAGCGGTGGTCAGAAACGGAAGTTGCAATTGGCTTGTATGTTTGTTGGAGGGAGTACTGTATGTTTGCTAGACGAAGTCAGCTCAGGTCTGGTGAGTATTGCATCTCCTAGAATACTATGCACTGCTAATAATGTAGGATCCTCTCTCCCGACGCAGAATTTGGAATATTATTCTAGCTGAACGAAGTAAACGGACCATGATTCTCACGACTCACTTTCTTGATGAGGCAGATGTCTTGGCTGACCACATCGCCATTATTTCACTTGGTTCACTGAAGTGCGAGGGCTCAGCTGTAGAATTAAAGACCAAACTGGGTGGGGGGTATCGTGTTCATCTTCCTGGAACGGCGCATGGACCCGAACTGCCTTTCAAGACGAAACATCTTCCAGACGAAACAGTGTATAATGTTCCAAGCTCTGAGAAAGCTGTCGAGGTCATTTCAAAACTGGAAAGTACCCGACAGGCTGAGGTTTACGTCAATGGACCAACGATTGAAGACGTATTTCTCAAGGTTGTACAAGATGCAGAGATCCCATACCACCCTGCCAATGAGAACCTTCGCGAAGCTTTGGACGAAAACGACCTCCCTCAGGAAGCAGCAGGTCCTGCCGACATGAAGATGTCATCTGGAGAAGACCTCACGTTTCTGCAACAGTCCAAAATCCTCTTCCACAAGCGGTTCACGATCCTCCTTCGAAGCTGGTTCCCACACATGTTCGCCTTGCTCATCCCAATAGCTGCCTCTCCTGCCGTCAAAACTTTCCTCGCCAACTACAAACCGCCAATGTGTTCTGGTCTCGCTTTCAGGGATTTCAATGTCCCCCAACCACTGAACATCCTCTCCGTCGCCCAGGAAATTGGAAATCTTCAAATCCTGGCCGGCCCCTCGTCTATCAACCAGTCCTTGTACGATGTTGTCTCGAGCTTTCCCGTCGGTCTTGGTGTCTCGCTTTCGAATTTTACAAAACAGTTCATTTTCGAAAACAGTCTTGGAGACTTTGAAAATCACCTTGCCACTTCTTTCACGAATATTACCCCAGGAGCTATATACATGGGTTCTAATACCACAGTACCAACATATGCCTTTGTGGGAGATTATGGAATCATACCCGCAATGCTTATGCAGAACCTGTGGACTCAGCTTCGATCTGGTATTGCAGTAGCGGCGTACTATACTCCCTTTGATTCTCTCATTTCGGTGCGTATCTAGCTATGCATGTTCTTCCCAGGTAATATGTTGACTGAATTAGAATGGTGCTGCCAATGCTTATTCTTATATTGCTGTAAGTTCCAATGCTGTATATTGAGCCGTTCCTAACTATTTGACAGTATTTTTGTCTGATACAAGCCGTTTACCCTGCTTTCTTTGCTCTCTACCCAACCCTGGAAAGGATTCGCTATGTCAGGGCCCTGCAATATTCGAACGGAGTTCGTCCCACCCCAATGTGGTTCTCGTACATTCTCTTCGACTCGATGTTTGTGCTTCTCATTGCTGCTTCTTGTACCATTGCAGTGTCTCAAGAAGCTCCATGGTGGTACAATGCAGCATATGTATTTCCTATTCTTTGGCTGTACGGCATTGCGTCTATAATTTTCGTCTATATTGTCTCATTATATGCGAGCTCTCAGCTTGGAGCCTTCGCATTTGCTGCCGGTGGCCAAGCGATCATGTTTTTAATAAGCTTGCTTGTCTTTGTTGTAAGTCAACCCTTCTAATTTCTTAGTTCGCACTGATATTATCCAGGTCGTCAATACATTTACCAAAGCCAGTAGTTTGCAGCACACGGTCGACGCGACAACTTTTGGACTCAACATCCTCTTTCCAATCGGCAATGTCGTACGTGCTCTCCTAGTCGGCCTCAACATCTACAACGTCAACTGTCGAAACAATAGATACATTTCCAGCCCAAATTCCATATACGCCTACGGTGGACCGATTCTTTACCTTGTCCTCCAAATCTGCTTTCTGTTTTGCTTGTTACTGTGGCTAGACGGAGGTAACATACCGAGCTTCCTCCAACGAAGTCAGACGCAACAAGATCATGAGCACGAGCTCCAAGCTATCACGCAAGATGTCGTAGAGGAGAAGAAACGCGTCGAAGAATCTGAATCCGACTCTCTACGTGTGCTGCAGCTCATAAAGCGGTTTGGCTCAACAACCGCCGTAGACGACGTTTCATTTGGCATTGGACCCGGTATTTTTGCTTTACTCGGACCGAACGGAGCTGGCAAGTCTACGATAATCAATCTCATTCGTGGCGAGATTCGACCAGATAATGGGATGGTTTTATTGCAGGGGAAGAATATACTGACGGATGTGCGATCTGCGAGGAAGCATCTAGGAGGCAGGTGTTGAACACTCGTAAAACTATTCACAGTCACTGACGACCGACTAGTCTGTCCGCAATTTGATGCTCTTGATCTCCTGACAACAAGACAACATCTAGAATTCTACGCTAGGGCGAAAGGCATCGCAACGGTTCAGCAGGACGTTGAAAGCGTCATTGCAAAAGTCTCCTTGACTGGGTATGAAGATAGATCTGCATCTAAACTCTCCGGTGGTAACAAGCGCAAGCTAAGCCTTGCAATTGCCCTACTCGGTAAGATACCTCACTCAAGATATATCACTACGTCCACGCCTAATCGAAACAGGGGACCCACCCGTTCTGATCCTCGATGAGCCAAGTTCTTCAATGGACGCAGCGTCAAAGCGCAATATGTGGAGAATCCTAATGGAGATCATGGCAAACCGCTCGATCCTTCTTACCGTAACCTTCCTGTCCAATAGCTTGCAAACAACTGACATTTCTCAGACCCACTCTATGGAAGAAGCCGACGCCCTCGCATCGCGCGCCGCTATCATCTCCAAGCGCATTCTCACAGTCGGCACCACCGCGTACTTGCGCAAGAAATACGGAGACGTCTACCATGTGCACATCGTCCTCTCTTCCGCGCCTACTTCCTCGGCAGAGGAAATGAAAAGCGTCGAAGAATGGGCGGAGCGCACGCTCAGCGGTGTTAAATTTGATTCTTTCGGGAGTTATCATGGGCAGATCAGGTTTTCTGTGCCTACTGTTAGACTACATGATGTCAGTCAAGATGAGGTGAACGGAGAGATTCATCCAGTTGTTGGGGAGACGGTGGCAAGTCCATTAAGGAGAGGGCGGGTTGGAGAGTTGTTTGAGTTATTAGAGAGTAATAAGCAGAGGATGGGGCTGAAGTTCTATAGTATCGGGGCGACGACACTGGATCAGGTGTTCTTGAATGTTGTTACGGAGAATGATGTGCTCGAGGAGGGGTATGCTGCTGCGAATCCTAGCAAAAGGCGTTCTTGGTGGTGTTTGTGAGACATATGCTTGCGCAATATCAAACAAGTTCCTTATTAATAGTAATTTGAAGAATGATTATGGAATTTCAAAGAGGCTTTCCGTTGATTATGTGAATCCCTTGATCAGAAAAGGATGAACTTGTCCTTTTTCATTAAAAAAAAACTTATAGAACATCCCTCCCTCGCGGAGAGATTCAACTATAAATCCACAAATGCCACCTCTTTTGTCAAATAGACGAATTCGTGTCATGTCCTCTTCTCGGGGCTGTAAGCAGTACCGGCCCCGTGGTCAGGGGTTAGAACAGACACGTGCTCGCTAAAAACATGCTGACTGCGCTCAAGAGCTTGCCTGAAGCCCCAACTTCACGCAACTTTCTCACTCAGTCAACCTCACTACACTTCGGTTATATCATCATTTCTTAGACAAGAGAACACACCATAATCGAGTTCCTACATAAATCCAAACTGTCTATAAATTGGAAGACGGCAAAACACGATTAATTGCTTTGGCTCGAGGGGCTGCTGTTTCCGCGGCGAAACAAGCCATTTTCATCGGATCGGACGAGTACAAGAATGTCGGCGTTAAGGAATGATTCAAACCATGGAGCTCGGAACCTTCCTCGTTTACCGAATTCCGGCAGAGCAAAGTCATGTACTATGTGCAGGCAATCCAAGGTAGGAGATTTTCGATGTACCGAAAGTCCGCAGCTTACTGTGGACCAGCTCCGGTGCGATGTCGTGCAGGTCTATCCCGAATCCTGCACAAGGTGCAAGACGAGGAATTCCGAATGCAAGTTAGACCCTTCTTTCAAGAGAATGCCGATGAGAGGGTATGTTGTCTTGGCCTCAATGCCTTGTGAAGGTAACGCTGAACTTGGGATTAGTCGTTTGGAGCAGATCACGAAGAAGTTGAATCATTTGCAACACGCGCTTGTCTTGGATCAACGCCATACTCCCCAGATCAACCATTCAAGTGCTCAGCAAGATATACCAGCTCAATCAAACCAAGCTACGGGTGGATCGTCGGGTGTTGCGCGGTTGGAAACGACTGAAACTATATCCAGCTCCAGTTCTGGCAGTTCAACATCATGTTTTGGCCTCGATATCCTGGGCGATGATTTCTCAGCCATTGAATCTAAACAGCTGGGAGACGTATTTGTTACAGGAGAAACTGTTGGTGACCTCTTTCTACAGTAGGTAGGTCCTCTTTACGTAACGAGTTATTGTCTGACACATTGAAGCTTTTACTCTTTTCGCCATCGTCACCTGCCCATAATCAGCACTCAAACTTCCGTTAATGATCTCTACAACTCAAGCCCGATACTATTTTGGACTATTATTGTCGTATCATCACATCAAAATCCTCATCACTCAGATCTCCATTTGAACTTGGAAGAACCATACAAAAATTTACTTTCAACACTGCTAATTAAACCAATAACCTCGTTAAAGACACTTCAAGCAATTTTGCTTCTCTGTCTCTGGCCCTTTTCTGTCAAGCACCAGCACGAGGAGCCTAGCCTGAATCTCTGTGGGTTGGCAATCAATGCGGGGCTCCAAATGGGTTTACACCAACCCAGCCGCCTTAGTGATTACAAGACTGCAGACCGAACGTCCTCAAACTCAGAGTCCATAATGACCTGGATGGCTTGTTTTGAAATAAGCACAATGTGAGTTCTGTCACCTGATTCCTTCAACAAATGAATTAACGGCTTTTAGCCTCAGCTCACACCTCGGTCTACCGCCTACTTTAAGTTCCGATCTATATCTAGAACTAATCCGATCAATGTGTCGAAATCCAGCTATATCAAGAACCTTCTCAGCACAGGTCGAGATTGAACGCCACGTAGCTAGATATATTGCAACATTGGACACTCAAAGAGAACCCCACTCTAGGTATTCGATCACACAGTTGCTTGACAATGACTTGGATGCCATCAGGTCTGAATATACTGACTCTTGGTCTGAAGAAAGCGAGTTCCATCTTCTGGGATCAAAAGTATACCTTTGTGCTTTCTGTTTTACTCCCCAGACAGTCATACCATCTAGCTATGAGGAGCAGTCTCATTCACTTGCGAGCTCGGTTGTCTCCACAGCCATCCTTTATAAAGGCTTCGAAAGCGTGATTCGTCTTGTCGAAGTGTTCTCTGGATTCACGAACTCGCCACTTGGTGAAACATTAGCACTTAGGGCAAGAAAGACTCCCTTCGATCATCGAATCTTTTACCCGAAGCTGTACTACAGAACGCTATTTTTCGCTGCATGTTTCCTGCTGTTCTTCCTATCAAAAGCATCCGCAGCCACAGAGGAAGACAAAACTCTAGTCCAACAACAACTCGATGCTATCCATCAGATGTTCGTCAACGTCTCCAATTCTTCTGAACACAAACATGCGGCCAAAAACATCCAAGCCATGAAGGATGTCGCCTCTGTAGGCATTCAGAACTCGGACCATATCGTCAGAACGCGCCTGGGAGCCAGTATATTCTTTAATGCAATACGTGCTACTAAGGCCTTGAAGCCTCCCAAGTCCCAGCGGCTGAGGAACTGCACGACGATGGCAGATTTGGAGCTGCAGCAAGAGGACTCGTATACGCTGCTTCATCAACCCAATTCACTTGCGTATTCGTCAGATGCAGACTCAGAAATCTCAGGACGGGACTTGTACTTTCCTTGGAACTTGTGGGACAATCCGCTACTGCAGAGCGGGTCTGATCTCAACAAAGATTGGCTTTCCTGACTAAAACAGCGAAGGTGTTGGGTCAAGATGAAATTTCGGCGGAAATGCAGCGCTGATTCAAACGAAGTGAAAACGTGTTTACATAGAGTTAGTAGATGAAAGAAAATTAGACCTTTGTGGTAAAAAAGCAACCAAGCAGGTTCCCTCGAAATACGCTTTCTCGAAAATGGATACTGCCATTGTGGATTATATCGCATCTACATTCATAAAGGTGGTTGATAACTTTCGCCGGCGCCTCTTCCCCAAAACTATCAGAGGGAGCGGACTGTTCATCAGACTAGGATGCAAGGGGGATTGTTGGTAGCTGCGTTCCTTTCGTCTGCGTTATGCAATACTTCATTTTGCTTTCAAGAAGAGGCACTTCAAGGCGCCGTAGCTGATGTCGAGCTCATGGATGAGATCTTCGAAGGGCTGTGTTGGGATTACGAGGAGTTTTTGGATAAAAAGCTAAAGCCCCGGGATGACAAAAGGTGAAAAGCTGGGTTGTCTCTGGCCAACTGGTATGTAGATACCTCGGACATACTTACCAAGTTCTTAGTCTAGAAAGAGAAACGATTGGTGAAGAGAGGGGTAGATATGGAGACGAAAGTTGATTGGATATGTGAAAAAGTACATCCTACAGCCAAAATCTGCTTTTGAATCGAGGAAGAAGATCATACTTGATAGCGTGGCTTCACTTGTTGATATGCCTGCCGGAGCTGGGAGAATGACCGCGGCGTTCGACAAGCACATGGCCGTGAATGGTGGAGTGATGACGTGAAAGATGCAGAGAAGAACATTGGAATAAACACCCTATTTGAACAGGGTATTTTGATGGCACTCGAAAGATACTATTGTTTGAAGTGCTTCAAGGAAAACTATGCTAAGGAGTGGACTAAGTGAAGGATTTTCAAACTCAGATACAAGTAGACAAATATTCCCCGTTCATAGATAGAAAATTGGGCATTCCTTGACACAATAAACTTTTTTGCAGAATATGTAGCACAACTCTATGGTTCTTGATAAATAACAAGATTCCCCCATGAATAGATCCTACGACACTGACACTACGTCGGATTTACTCACAACAGTATGTCCAAGACCACACAAAGCACCAACCTGAACAAATTTTGTAGAGTTCGAGATTGAAGTTTTAGTCTCAAAGCCAGCATTAGCAACCATCTTCGTAAGCTCCAACCTGCTAGCTGTCAAGCCTTCGTAGATTTCCCAATGTGTAACATTAGTTGCCCCATTCCAACTCATGAACGCCGAGCCCGCTTTAGCAACCGCAACTGGAGGTGCTGCCGGCAGAGCAGACCAATCCAGACGATATGCGCGATATGAGGATTCGGCATCTAGATCTGCCCACTGGGTGGACATGCGAACGTCTCCATCCGGACCGTATTCTTTGAAAACTGGTAGCTGGCCATAGCCCATGAAGACATTTCCATTGGGGAGGGATTCGTAAGAGCCTTGTGATTCAGCGAATAAGGGATCGTTGGGGTCGGCCAGACTCTTGAGAAGTGCTGCCTTTTTACTGGTAAGATCGAGATAGAAATCCAAGCCGAGGGTCTGATTGGTACCGCCCGGGGAAATATTGGCGTTGTTGAACATATGGAGGATGAGACCCTTGGAGGTGACATGCTGAGCTCGAACATGGTGTTCCCATGACTAGAGATATCAAGGTTAAGATTCATTCAGGAGAGTTAGGAACAAAGTTCCTTACAAATTCCCCGCCGGTTGGAAGTTCAAAGTCTCCACCTTCAGATCCCTATTTGGTGGTCAGTCAACTTGCGCAATGATTGAGTGGAGAGACTACTTACTTCGAATTGCCATTGAATTTGACCCTTCAAGTCAAGTTTATATACGGTCCATATGTGACGACTATTTACCAAATAGCCATCTTCTAGCGGTTGGATTGAGTTGATGTGGAAGAAATCGAACGGATTCGTGACAGTATCATTGCTAGAGAATGGAAGCTTAGTCGCATTGATTGGAACATGAGCAGCGGCACTCCACGAAAATAGAATGTGTTGCGTCCTGATATCAATCTCGAAGAAGAGGCTGTCGTAAATCCAGCCGTTCGTAGGGCCACCGACTGACGTAAGATCCGCTTGAGTAAAATTGTACGCCGTCACAATAAGAGTGCCTCGATCAGTAAGAAATGATTCGTGAAGGTCCGCCTGGCATTCGAACTTTTGGCTCCACGGGGGAAAATTGATGTTGAGATCAGGGCAAATGGTGAAGACTTCCTTGTAAGTATTGTCTAAAATTTGCACTTTGCCATAACCATGACCCAGTACCAAGAAATTCGCGTTTCCAGTTCCATTCCAGAAGGTCAAAACAGGCTCATGGTCTAGAGTTGCAGTTTTGAAGTTGCTGTATGATCCTTCCCCCGAACTGCTCCAGACAAGCTCGCCGCCGTCAGTCATGATCACTGCTGACCCATTGGAGAGATTCAAGGGCGTCAGAAATATCAAGCCGGATGCGAGTGGTAGACCTGATTTGGAGACTTTGAAAACAGGAGGTATGAACGATTCAGTCTGGAACGAGGAAACTGTAGCTATTAACGCAGCTAGGGCAAGAGCTACACGGCGAGGTTGAAAAGGCATAGTGAACATCTGGAAAGACAATGAAAAACAGATATCGTTCTGTGTCAAGAAACTACTAAGAGACGCAGATAGTTATATGGCTCGAGAGACTTGTTCGTATACGAGGAGTGAGATTAATCCTCGCAGACTTGCGTCACAAAAACACCGCCCGACCAACGAGCAGCCTTGACCGCTGGAAATTTGGGAGGCTGAGCCACGAAGTCAAGCATCACCTTGCGTCATGGGGATTATTGAACTAGGAGAAGAGATTGTCGAAAGGGAAGATCTAGCCGTAGTCGTATTCCGTTTGTTCTCACTGGTTAGAGATTGCTGAACGAGATAGCTAAACGAGATCAAACGAGCTTCCACTCCCCCTTTGTCGCTGTTTGAGTTAGGTAGTGCATGCTGAGAAGATTAACCCCGATGTTATTTCGTGATATTTGCTGCGGGCTGAGGCAATATAGTTGAAAATCTATTTTCGGTAGTAGCTGCTCTGTATCTCTCTTCTCATCTTTGGTGTTGATCAGGTAGCTCTGTGACTGGGTGAAATTTGCGAAGTGTAGTGGCGTTGAACATAAGCAAGCGATCGCCCCCTGTACGAGTACGCTTTCCATTGGCCCAACACCTCTCAGAACTGCGGAAATAAAATTAGATTACTACAAAGCATACACATAACATAAATAAAACTTATATTACGTCATTCTACTCATTGTTCACCTGTTGTACCACAACAAAAATCACAACTAGAATCCATAACAACAGGGGCTCGACCACCATCCCCTCAGCAGCCCAAACAAACCACACGTTATTTACTCCCTCTAGGCGAATCCATCTTGTCAATATCCAACAGTATTACGGATAGTACTGAAGAGCACATCCAGACAAAATACATGAGAGTTGTGCCGTTATATCGTAACGAACTGAGGTTTTGAAGCTTTCAAAGCAGTGAGAGGATATGGTTACAGGGGAGAAGGACCTTTGCACCGAATGAAGGCATCATCATGATATAAATATTTGGGCTCCATTACGCCGCTGAGGAGGACTTCCGCTGCCAGTAAAATATCGGGCCCACAGTCCTAAGAAAAACTTGAACGCAGTGCCGCCACTCAAGTCGGCGATGCAGAAAGGAGAGGTGGAGAAAAATATAAATTGTGCCAGAAGATTAAAGCCATTGTGCTCCAATCTACCCATGTATTTTGAGCAACTCTTCAAGCCGGTGTGAGTGAAACCTTGGTTCCGTTTCTACTCTGCACAGTTGCCTTGATCTCCCCCAAGAATTCCTCAACCTCATCCCTGTTTTCCAACCCTTTGAACTCTTGCGCTAGCCTGACTAACAGATATGCAACTTGTGTAAGCACCATTTGCTGGGCGGGACATATTCGAGCGCCTCCGGAGAAAGGTTCATATTGCCACTTAGCTTCCCATAACGGTCGTCCCTCGCCCCATCTCTCTGGCTTGAACTCATGCACATCGTCTCCCCAAATTTTAGGATTCGTGTGGAGAGCAGCAACATTCGAAAAGACAACTGTGCCTTTGGGCACGAAGAGTGGTGAGAGTTGATCAGAGCCTCCTCCAGCTGGCAATATAGTGTCTCTGAGCGCCGCTCTCGGGACCAGGGAAGCTGGTGAACGCAGCCGCAATGTCTCGCTGATGATAGCTTTGGTAGCCTTGAGACTTCTGATGAGATCGAAAGTCAATGCTTGGTCGCCAATGCTTTTCACTTCTGCACGAAGTGATTCCCAATATTTCGGATGTCGTGCAAGCATGAAAGTTACGTTGCTTATGGCTATTGCTGAAGTGTCGCGTGCCGGGAAGAAGATGTTGAGGATCTGGCTTCTCAGCGCTAGCGGATCTTGGGTTTCTTGTACCATTTGACGGAGGAGGACATGTCTCTCCTTCTTCTCACCATCGCTGCCGTGTCTGTCGGATTTTTCAAGCACGCCTTGATGCTGCAGAGCTGCTCGGACATGCTTGTCCACGAACTTGTGGACTTTTGTGTATGCCTTTTCCCAGGATTTATCGAAGTAGTAGAGAGGTTTAAATGGTCCCACCCTTCTACAATTGAAAATGCCAAATTAGCATTGCTAGAAATGCCGATTTGGAAGCTAGAGCGAGTGCTTGCCTGAGCGGCTCAACCTCAAGGAAAAGGAGTATTATAGAAAATCCGGACTTACGAACGGACGGTAACCCCTAGCAAAGCAGCGTCAAATGCTTCCGTGAACTCGGTGGAATCAAATGGAGTATCTGGAAGCAAAGACTCAACGGACTGGCCAAAGATAAACTCAGATGATGTATCAAGGAACTAGCAAAGATTCAGTCAGAAAATTCACAATCATCCATTGGTCTCGAGATGCACTGACCAGTCTCTTGAACAAGGGCTGCAAGTCAACTGTCCTTCCATCTCTTGGTAAGAGAGCCAAGAGACGGCCAACGTGGATTTCCAAATTCTCAAGATCGGCAATCTCAGCGCGATTGAATGTTGGTCTGATACGTGCTCGTGCTCGTTTCCACGTTTGGCCATCGTGCATAAAAACTCCCTTTCCAATGAAAGGATCTGCAAAGCCTCCACGTATCGGTTCGACACCCCAGTCGTCAGCATTCGTTGCAAGAATGGCTTGAATGTTCTTCGGGTTGCATGTTGATATCCGTGTCGGACTTAGATTCTTGTATGAAAAGGTATCTCCATATTTTCTGTGCAGGTTTGGGAAGACTCTTGAACGGTTGCCATGTTTATTCTCTCTTGCGAGAACTCGGGAGAGATCGAATCCCAGGAAGGGGTCAAGATTCGGATAGCGCTTTGCAGGCTTGCAGCCATATTGGCTAACTGCGTTGTGAAAACGGGAGCGCAATGACCATGCCTTGAACGTTGATGACAGCAGGTAGAGTACGATAATGAGGCCAATGACCTCTAGGAAATGAGACATTTGATTCAGTTCGAGTCTTTAGTTGGTTTTTGGTAGAGGAAATAATTGAAAGCATCTTCCGAAGGGCTCATGAAGTAAAGTGGTCATCGGCCTTGTGCTCACTGCTGACAATGTCAGCATCGCATGGTCTAGGACCGCACCTCGTAAAAAAGGTCGAGAAATAGGAAAGGTGAACCTGTTCGGCCCATTTATCCTGCAGTGCCTGCACGCGATCCACTGATGATTCATCGCGAGGTATTTCGTAAAAGGCTAGCAGTAATTGGTGGAGGAGGGCGATGGTCGTGATATCTTTCACCACTTCAGATGTCAGCACCAGCTCAAAGTGTGCCCATTATAAGCGCAGTGGATGAGAAGATCACATATGAATAGTCAGCCTTGACAGTCGCTAAAGAACAGCGCTCCTTTACTCGTTAGGCGTGAGGTCACCTCCAATTATCACAGGAATGAGAGCAGTGGTCCACGAATCTCCCGCCACGACACTTTTGTTGCGAGGAAGTTGCTCCATTCCACTTGGGACAATGGCTCTGGGTAAATTGAGATGAGGGGAGTCCAGAATAGCCTCTCCATGATCTTCAATGGCGCAAAGCCTCATCACGGCGTTCGAGTAGATAAAGCGGCAATCAACTCTATTTGCGGGTGCGGAGCTACAGCCGAGCGAGGTCAGAGTCGGACAAAAGCTACCCAAATTTCAACCACAACAACTTTTGATCGCAGCCTTAATCGATTTCAACTGAGTCGACTCCTTAAAACGACTCAATAACTGAAAGGTCGCATTTATCTACCATGTCTGCCATACTTATACTTTTGAAAAGAGGATGAGAGTTTTGGACAGCTAGCGTAGCGGACTCAGGAGCGCGGGTTGATGTTACCAGTATTCAGGCCCCTTTGGGCATCTCACCATATCACCCTCAAAACAACCAGAGTTATATATCGGACATCTGCCAGCGAGAACGACTTGGCAAGCAGATGAAATTATCATTAGGCTAGAGGGGTGTCTTGCAATGCTCTCCTCCGTTCAATGAAGCAGGTGCGAGGAGTGGTACAGAAAGAAGTATCCTTGTAAGAGCTCTGAATTTCTGTCAAGGCTGTTTTGCCCTTTGGTAAAACATAGTTACCTATATTTTCATGCCTCTTCATGCCATCATCCATCAATAGTGTGGCATAGCTAACAAGCTGCTCGTAAGTAATCTCTTAGTAGGTATAATGGGCGTTAGTCTATCCATGTCACTTCACGCCAATGAAACCCACGCCATCTCTCGCAACTGCAAGGGCTTTCTTCAATGCCTGTTCCTCCACATCAGTCCACTGTACACTCAGCTGATCCCACTTCTTGATCTTGTATTCTCTCTTGAATTGTGCGTTCATAGCTTGAAGCCTGCTCATTTCTCGAGGATCACCAGAGCCGCTGTAGATGATGAACGCCGTGCATGGCGGGAGTTCGTCGTGAATTTTGACGATGCGGCGAGTCAGCTCTGCTGTGGCTTCGGAAACGGACTTCGAGGTATCGGTGGTCGCTGGCGGTGGCAACGAAGTGGTGGATACCACGACATCGAGCATAGGATCAGGGGGCGGGACATCCTTTCCTTCCATATTGGCATCGGTGGGAGGAAGGAAGGGATTCGATGGAAGAGACGTGGCACCGCTGAATGGATTCGATCCCGGAACGGGCTTTGATGTTCCGTTGGCGTCGATCGCGGGCTTTTGGTCTTTTACAGCAGCCTCAAAAGCGACAACCTTGTTGTTGTTCCACCAGCCCTTCAATGCTTCCAATTCCCTGAACCTCGCCCATACGAAGTCAACCCCTCCGCCTGGAATTTCCTTTCCGTCAGGGTCGCCCTTGACAGCCCGAATGACGCCTTCCATGACCTCTTCATCACTCTTGCAGCCAATCGGAAAATTTGCAGCAGCGCCAGGCCCCTTTCTTGGGTCACCCCAGTCAATAGCCGCGCTGGATTTACCATCCAAAAGACTTGGTACAGCCGAGCCCCCTTGGTTCTTATACTTTACACCAGTTCTCGCAACGCGCTTGAAGATATTCTCTCCTTGTGCATCACTAGTTCCCCACTCCTTCCCCTTCTCACATTTTTGCTTGACCAAATCGAGACAGGTTCTTGCATCTTCGATAGAGTCGTGCCCAGCACCAGGACCTGTTGTGCCATGGCCTTTTTGAATCTCCCTGTTCAAATATTTTGATGCCAACCACTTCAAAGATGACTTTAGTGGTGGACCTCGGGGGTGAGGGTATATGACAGCGGTGTCAATGATGAAAGGGTGCGTGATTTTGAGTGCAGTTAGATCTGAATTCAAAGAATGGCCGATAAGTATAGTACGAGGAGTGAGGATTTCGAGGAGCTTCTTCTGGATGTCTTGAAGTGTCGTAGTAACAGGCGCGAGCATCTGCTCCGTAATTCCAGAATATCTATGTGGCATCAGTCATAGTTAATTGAGTTTGGTGGGGAGACATACTGGGTTACGTAGTTTGTAATGGGTTTAGCGGGCTTGACCAGCTCGTCCATAACAACGGAACCATCCCAACCTACGAGGCTGATTCTCGTGAGAGAGAATTCGGTTTCTCCAGTCATACACATCTCGCAGTCCATAGCAAGGATATTTCGACCTGCTGTGATACTCCCCGCTTCGATCTCATCCTCTGGAGAAGTCCCTTCACTTAAGCTTTTGACCAGAGTATCAACCCAGCCATGATCCTCTGAAACCCCCGTCGACTTTCTATGTTCAATCAGGTCTCTCTTGTCACTTTCTTTGTCATAAGATGCGAGGTGGAGGGTGTAGTCGTTCTCGAGAAGAATTTCCGCAGGATGGATGAACTCTGTGATGGAGGTTCGAGAATTCTTCCAACCGTGAGGTTCCTTGGCTGGCGTAGCACCCTTCTTATTCTTGTTCCAGTTCTTCTCTTCTCTACTCTTCGGGAGAGGCGCTGTAAGCATAGCATGAAGTGGTGAGTGCATTTTGCCGTACTTGTCATCTCCTGGGGTCCTGACAGGCCATATGTGCTCGAACATGTCCGCGAATGGCTCCAGAGAATCCGGCAATTTATCTGCTTTTAATCTGTCGGGATAGTATTGATCTGGTGATATGTAGCTTCGATCATATGATTGCAACCTTGAAGCTTCATCACCGGGCGCCTTTGCATCAAACATCGACTTCTCCAAACCTGGTACCATGAGAACAACAACTTTTCGAATCTCAGGTCGATGGCGAACGGAGACAAATTGAGGCGAGTGCCCATCTGCAAGTATGTATAACACTAGGCTCTGGAGGTCACTGATCTTGATCTGCGAGTTCAATCGACATTCTTTCGAGAATTGAATGGAGGGGTAGTTCTTCGAATGCGCCTTTGGTATCTTCTTCGCCTTCTTCTTCGCACGATGCTCTACCGTCTGCCAGTCTTGTGAGCTGTTCCCTTCGTCATCTTTCGGCGATTCAGAATCTTGACTGGGACCTTTTGTCAATGTCAAATTGAATTTTGGGAGATCTGGTTGTGGAAGAGGTGACATTGTATGGCCAGTTGTCTCAGTATGGCCATCCTCCCCAAACTTGCGTTTCTTACCATTGCTTCTGCCGTTAGACGATTGATCTGGACGAAAGTCCGCGATTTCTCTGTCTGCGGTAGCCATTTTGTTTGATGTGATGGGCTTGATGCATTTGAGGCTGAAGTTGAAGCTCAAGATTTTCGGCCAGATTTGCTCCCCTGCAATTTAAACGAGGCTAGCGCAAGGCTGAGGGATGACAAGGCTGAAAGCTTGCAAGGTGACTTTTCCTCTTTCCTCCTCCATAAATTTTCTGAAGCCCTCAATGGCAACAATTCTTATATTGATCCAATCCATTACAATATTTCCTCTCTCTTGTTGTGAATCGGCTTCGCCTAGAAAGATAACCGTATCGTCTCAACCCCAACCGGTAATTAACGCGAAAGTTCGCGTTCGACGCGTCGCTTCTCAGACTCCTCAAAAGATGGTCAACCACTTCGAGAGGCATCAAAACCCTCGCACCTGCTATTGAAATTACATCGCAGCAGGGAAAGCCCCCAACTGCCCTGATCAACACAGAGCAAGGTTGACGGCCCCTGCAGACACCACACCCAGCGCTAGACCGCCTACGCCTGACAAGATGGAGACCGTTGCCTGCCATTGTCTAAAATGTAACGCCGAGTTGGGTCGATTCAGAAACTCATGGAATGGGATTGGCAATACCTACTTCAGCCCTGTGCGTCCTCCGCTAAGCGTTGGCGGGCTTCAGAGTACAGGGGATATCTATGAAGCAGCTCAAGGGTCTCAGATCCAGGACAGGTATATCTACTCGAGTCCATGCAATGCAATGTCCAAACCGTACTTACTAATATCAATGCGTGCAGTCTCCTCCAAGACTTAGCATGTGGTGCATGCCAGCATGTTCTAGGTTTACGCTGCGACAGTGCGCCGGACGGCCATCTATTACAACAGTAAGCCCCCTTCTCACAACTTTTCGTAGTGGACAAAAAGGTGGCACTGAATATCATTGTTCTACATTAAATTGAACATTGACTTGGCTTGGAAAGGTGGGATCATATTCCGAGATTCTTAGGATAGATGAAGAGGGATTCCTTGATTCTACCATAGGCTGAGGCAACATTCGTAGAAATGTTCCCAATTGGCCTAGGGATACCAAGGTTTTAGTGCTGTTCTTCTTGTCCACAGCAAGGATGCGTGTTGTATCCAGCAACCATTCTCAAGGCTAACGTACTTCTTCAGAAACCAACTCATTTTACGACTTGCAGAAATGACAGTTGTGTCAGAAGGGTCTGGTGCAAAGGCCAAAATCTCTATTATGAAAACGTATCCCCTCACCAATTCTAGTGTCAGAGCTAGAACTCGGTCTGTCTCGAGAAGAGCATCCGTCAGTCGATCCACCCCTCGTCCAAAGCCTCCACGTTTGTTACCAGGCATGCCTGGGACACCTTCGACTATTTCTAGAGAGGCCACGCCTATGAAAACTCTTCCACAAGTCGACGTCGCCAAATTCAAGTCATGGGCCGAAGCTGCAATTAAAACTCAACAACAGGATATTGATCGAATCTCCGGATCTGTTGACCGCATCGAACGAGATATGCGACTATTGACGGACTTTATGGAGGAACTCCGCACAGAAATTGCTTCCACTCGACACCTTCAAGCGGAAAGGGAAAACGCGAGTGTCACCAGTGTCCGCGGAGAGCTTGATAATCTACGACAACAACTCAATTCAACTTCTCGGCCTGTGTCGAGAGGCAGTTTTGAGCTCTCGAACCGAAGCATTGATATCATAGCCAAGGATCTTCAACAGGTCGGCCGAGAGGTTGATGAGATTGATGAGCTGAAGGCAGAGCTGTAAGTATTCCTTCCTCAATCTGAATATCCCACCACCCTTTCCAAGACGTTGTCCCACTCACCAGTGGCTACCGGAATTCGTGGCGCAACGCTAGTCTCCAATCTATCATAACTCGAAGAACATTCAGAAAGAGGAGAGCCTTGCTTCTCGAAATGTTCTTCAAGTCAAGGAACATCCCATGAAATGAAATTATCTTAAGACTTTGTCTCTCCCCTCAACTGAGTGTATATTCAAAATTGGTATTGCGCAGCGAGTTTCGACAATCTATGGTGTCCTGGACAATTTTGATTGTGCCAATGCTAATCTTCTGTTACCAAGGGAGCGACTAAAAGCACGCCTTATTTCTTTCGAGAATATAGAAACGAACACAATAGAACCTGAGATGCACGACAGTGTCGGAGAGACTCGATCTCGACGCAAGCGGAAGCGGAAGAATTCTCAGATTAATGTCGGCGAACCTGGCTCACACCTTGACCGGCTAGAATGCTCACCCAAAAAGAGATCTGGGAATACGTCCATCGGTATAGAGAACTCAAATGCTATGGACAGCGGTTCTGTCCTGCCGGGGCAGCAAGTTAATGCAAGATTACGAATGGTGGTCGAAATCTCAAAGGAGGCACCTCCTTCTACGATACCCAGCCAGGACACTGAGGTACAGTTCAATTATGCCCAGAACAAAGTCGGTGACGAGTACAGGGCTCCAGAACCAACCACTCCAGTGTCCGCTATCACACGCTCTAGAGAAGAGAGGGAGGGTATCACACATTCCGATGAGACATCATTGCCTTTATCAGAACGGATCCTGCATCTGAATAAAGTCGTCGAGCGAGATCATCACATGCGCGAGCTGGATGCTCAGCGACGCAGGAAACGGGATTCGAATGGTCTCCTGCTTCGAAAGAATGGGAGAGTCGATAAACGATCTCTACGCTTCCTCGGAGATCAGGATAGTCAAACCCCAAGCAGATGGAGCATAGCCCCGGACCTGCCTGGAACTAGTGTTGCCGGAGCACAATCACCAGATCCTCTAGAACTTCCAATCTTACCCTCAATTGAACAATCCCAGGTTATCTTTGAGCCAGGTGCAGAACCTCAGATTCGTACGCCAACAGATCCAAGGCCTATCAAGTGCAGTTCCTGTAAGAAGCAATACACAACCCGTGCTGGTCTCAGATATGTACGATCCCTCTCGTCTCTTTATCTCAAGCTGAGCTGACAACCTCACAGCATCTGGAACATGCCAAGAACGCTGCTTGCAGGCAAGGTACGGGCAGCATGGCTCCTGAACAATTTTCCTGCGATACGTACAACAGCAAGTTTGTTGATCTGCAGACACGGGATAAGGTGAGATCTGCTTCTTGACTATCTGAAGGGCCTTGAGCTGACCAGACGCAGCATCGATGTCGTGGTGATCTTGGAATCAATATCACCTTGGAAGATTCAGAGAGAAGCCTAGCGCATAGAGAGCAGACTGTTACCGCTGATGAAGCAACACTTGCGGAGAGAGAGAGACTTGTCAGGGAGACTTTGGATAGAGAGATGTCCGTGGTAGTGTAGATATGTATGGTAGGGTGATAGGGAGAGGTGATCAGTTGATAATGTGTGGAAACAATGAATCGTGTGCATTGATCTGAGCATAGCAAAGTATTACTTCGATATTGCAAAGCTCCTCCAGAAACGTGGCAAAAGACTGTGTTTATGATAGAGGTTCGCCTCGACTCGCCTCAAATGCCGATCAGGGGTAAGTGCCCCACACCCCCGGGATTCGTCTGATTGTTCCGTAGTTTCCTTGTTGGCGGGCCACGCCCCACGCAGCTCCCCTACCCCTAAAAGCCTGTTCGCATCGCCGAAGTATTCAAGTGTCATAACAACATTCGAGCCGCGTGTCGTGACATGCAAGTGACTACCTATTTACAGCATATGTTCTACCCTGAGATTAAAATGGCACTATGGCTTGCAGCCTCGCCAACGGCGCACACGCTTCCCCAGATTCCTCGGAATGCGGCCCTGCATCTCGCAGGATTTCCGTCTGTACGTGACCGATACCTATACATGGGCCTCACGTGGTTAACAGCCAAGAGGCGTATATCGAATTTGCATGCAATGTACTCAATCGGCTATCCTGATCTGGATGAATCCGGATTGGTTCACGCGTTCATCAATCTGGATCAATCTGATCTTTTTCTCCCGAGGATCAGGCTGTAGTTTCGCCAATAGTCGCTAACTCGTATCAGACCTTTCCTATATTATGAGCTGTACCAAACGAGAGGCCTATGGAATTTTCTGCACTGGTTACGCAACTCGGAAGATGTCAAGACGGTGGGGAGATTCATTCATCCATATTGGAGCAATTGCCGCCCGACAGGAACTGGAAACATATATTACTATGTCACCCTGCGCTTCTAGAAGTTGGTGTGCGATTTTTTGTTGTCGATCCGTCTTTTGATCTGTTGGTATTATTTTTAATTTCAATTCAAGCTGCAGCTGAATTGTAGTTGTCGTTCTCATCATGAAGTCAAGTTTAAGCTTCGCGGCTGCCCTGTTAGGAGCGGGTCTGACCGGTGCTACCCCACTTGCACATGGTGGTATGATTTATGATGTTGAGCTGGAAGAGGCGGCGGTAGTCCCACGGAAAGCAGATCATGTAGTTCGAGATCTAGATGTTCAATACGTTGATAAAGCTCAAGGTTCGTACGTTGTCCTGGATTGCCAACAACATTACTAACAATAAATTATAGTATGCGTAATTGATATTTATCGAGCTGGAAACCCTGCTGGGACACCGTAAGTGATGAGCAGTGGTTGATCCACTCGAGCTTCATCTAACTTCCAAAGTGTTACTGTCAACGCAAACTTCGATTTCACATCTTTCTGTTCTGCATATTTACCGAACGCTGGAGCAGTAGGCGCGGCCACCACCACAGTATATTTTGCAAGTTCGGCCACCACTACAGGAGTGGCCGCTACTGTAACAGCGACTAAGACAGCATTGACCACTATCACTCTGCCAGATCCAGCGTAAGTTAGCCTGCAGAGCAATGATGGCCCACATACTGACTAAAGACAATCTACAGCCATGCCCAAATTAACTACTGTCCTATATCCAATGCGGGCGCAACCTGCAACATAACCGCATGGGCTGGTCCAACTGGGGCTTTTCACGCTGGCACCGAAGATTTCGATACATGCCATCAATTATGCTTATCAACGGCCACTTGCCAGAGCTTCCAAGTATCCGCCGTCACGGGAGCAGGTATCATCCCACAATGCAATCTATATACTGTGAGCGCCGGAGGATCATTCAATGGCACGAAGAACTTCAATTTGGACCCTAACGCCCCTTTCATTGTTTATGACAGAGCTTGTGCTTGGGCGCTTCCCGTACGTTCATGCCTTCCTCGAAACGTCTTATTTTCAGCTGATGATGATCTAGGCGGGTTGCAACCAACAAATTACCACCGCTGCCCCAGTTGTTGTGGCGCCCACGCTCCCTCCCAAGACTACGGCTGCTCCAGTCAAAACTACGGCGGTCCCCTATAGATCATCGACTATTACAACGGTCGTTTACGTAACATATGTACCACCATCAGCGCCGTTCTCAGTCGGTCCAGGAGGTGTCAAGCGTGATGTAGAGCCACAAGTAGAGAGGGAATTAGCACAAATTGAAGAGAAAGGACTGGAAGCTAGAGACTCGCAGGTTATTCCACCACCGTGGATCCTTTCTCTGATTGGGACCGTGACGCTCAGTCAAATATGTACGTGTGTACTCGGTGGTGTGGCAGGATCAGGCCCACAAGCGACTATCTATCTCCCGTCATATAATTATGCTACTGTAAGTCGCAACTCCAAAAAATTAAACGCTGGATTGCAGAAAACTAATGCTTGACAACAGTCTACACCAACAGTTACAGCGACTTACACAAAAGTAAATACGGTTACCTCGTTACTCGCTAGTGGCACGATTTGGAGCAGTGTTCCGTAAACGGTGGGCGCCATGGTGCATTGTGTCAAGAAAGGACGCCACTAAATGTCTGGTTGAACGAGCGGTCGGACTGCCTCGCAAAAAATGTCTCAGCATTGGTTGTCGAGACTTAGAGGAGCTCTGAAAAGTTGACGTGGGTTGATTGTATGTACTTGTAAACGCACATATACCGGTAGTTTTGCATTGTTAGTACCCATCTAATACCAGCTCGTATGAGAGTTTGGAAACTTAGATTTAAGTTTTGTGTTTTAGAACGTTTTTGAACGAGAAAGTGGACGGGTGCATCGAGGTCAAGGTTGCAAATTGCGGTTTTTAATTAATCGATCAGACGATCGACTCGGTGCTCGTATATGCAACCCCACTCTTATTTTTGGATTCTTATAAGATCACGAAAGAAGTAGTGGTCCCACGCAATGATGTTTACATGCTTTCGTTCGCTTCAGGCAAGAAAGGGGGGTATGGGTTGCTCTATCACGTGACAAGTCTATTTTGACGTCTCTTCTGCGACGTGCGATCTTAAGCAACGAACCCTCCATCATACAAGACGCCACGATATGCAACAAAAGTGACAAATTCTCCGAACCGCACCCAGATCCGTCTTTGGGAAGTTGGGCATCGCTCGGAAGATCGTCGGGCTTCCCCAAACTCTCGCTCTCAAGCCGTTCGGATCTCGCAGCCGCTGCCGCTGCAGAAGCAACATGGACATCAACAACACCACCGTTATAAAGGACCCAATTGCCGGCAGCGGTCTCGCAGCGAGCCAAGACATCGGTATCGGCGACGTCATCATCCAGATATCCTCTCCCTATCTTCTGGTCGTGGAAAAAGAGGCGCTTGAAAATGTCTGCTCGTTCTGCCTAATTGAGGCTGCGTCGGGTGATATACCACTCAAGAGATGCAGCGCGTGCAGAGTCCCTCGGTATTGCTCTTCCGAATGCCAAAAGAAGGACTGGACAGCCGTGCACCAAAAAGAATGTCCGGTTTTGAAGAAGCTGCCAGACATCCCGCCCACGCCCGTTCGAGCTTTGATGCAGCTTCTGCTCCGGCACCAGCATGGGGCGTCTTTGGACCCATGTTGGGCGGGCCTTGAATCTCATGTCGGAGATCTAAAGAAGGATCGCAAGCGATGGGACGAGATTGTTCTCCAAGCTCAGGCTGCTGTTGGATTTTCCAAGAGCCCGCAAGATCGGTTAGAGGTCGCAAGCCAGGTTCTCTGCCGGGTATGTACGTCGTTTCCACCGATATGGAACCACGTGTTGACACTGCATAGATGATCACCAATGCATTTCGTGCGACCCTGGCGGATGATAGCCCGGTTGGACTGTGCTTTGAGCCGATCTTGGCGCTGGCCAATCACTCGTGCAGTCCGAATGCTGTTGTTGTGTTTGATGGGCGGTCTGTAGCTTTGCGGGCACTCGAGCCAATCGGGAAAGAGCAGCAGGTCTTCATCTCGTACATCACTTCCACCGAGGATCGGGTGTCACGACAAAAGGATCTGAAGCAGAGGTATTTCTTCGACTGTCAATGTGAGAAGTGTAAAGAAGATGAGAGTCCGTACTCCACGTTCCTACGCTACGCTCCAAAGTCAGAGGGGAGAATTGACGTATTATGCAACAGCGAGCAACTAATTCGCAATTCCAAAAGCTTCCTGAACAGTGACCAGTGGACGACAGGACGAGATAGTCGTCCTATCAATCTCGAAAAAGCGACCAGCCATCTTCAGCAGAGCCAGAAATCTAATGTAGATGGGGCGGCGAAGGAGTTATTGCTCAAAAAGGCCGCCAGTATGTGTGATCCTACCATGGGAGGAATTGCCTATTACCCAATGCCGAAGATCATACATGAACTTTATCTCAATAACCTCGATACTAGCTCGTATCTCAACGCGCTGGTCATTCTTCTATTGTTGTTCTTGAATTGTGACCTTTACAACTATCCACAACCACACCATCCGGTACGCGTTATTCGATTGTTCACAATCGCCAAAATACTGAAGCATCTTTCGTCTCTTTCCCCCGAAGCCCTCAAAAAACTGGCTGGGAAATCGAATCGCCAGCCCAAACTTCATCAAGCTATTGAAGCTATTGATTGGATCAACTCTTTCCATGCAGTGATGATTCTTGTTTGGGAACAGGGAGCTAAGAGTCATGGGAACAGCAGGTTTCTGAATGAGGTGAAAGGCGAGCTAAGAGATGTTGAAGAGGTGCAGAGACTTAGAGGCGAGGTTGGGACTAGACTAAGACAGTGGATGGCCTCCGAAAATCCATCTGAAGGAGGAGCAAAGGGGAAAGGAAGAGAAGAGGCTGAGCAGATCTTTCTGAGGTTGAGAAAACTCTCAGAGTGTGCGTGGGAGATCATTGCTCGATAGAATCACCGAAAAGACAGAAAAAATCACAATGATTATTTGGCTACGCCGATTTTGTAAGAATGGCACAAAATACTATGAGCAGATGGATAAAACATTGTGATTGGCACATCTCACAAATATAATAATAAGGTTGGCTTTAACGCCCGGATCATATCAAAATCATTGCTTGAATTAAAAGAGGGTCTAATTATCATTACTACCCCAAAACTTCCAATTCTGCCATCCTCGCATCCTCGATGATCAACTTCCAAGTAGGATCACCAACTTCCCAGGAAGCATCCATAGGCAAGCCAAGTCGCTTATCCTGAGTCCGATACATGGAGTCGATCTTCCTTACATCAGAAGTATTACGTAAGAACCGACAATCATCGCTATTCAAAAATTTATCATAGTCTTTGTATTGCGGAAAGAATTTGGCTTGGTTTTTCGCAAGTTGTTGTCGAAGCTCAAGAGGGCAAGATTTCGGTGCAGCAACACCATCCTGAATACGATGTGCATACATGTTAAAGTATACCAACTCGGAATTACCGACTGCTGCCTGGGTTTCCTCGAGTCCGCGAAGGCTCAACACTGTACCGCCGACATTCAACCAACGCAGGGAGGGCATCGTGATCAAGGATTTCAGAGCTTCGACACTGCTATCATCAAAGTAGTTGAATTTCTGCGCATGAGCTTTGGTGGTTTGCGAGGCGCCAATGTCGACCGTCTGCAGTTGATGACCTCTAGCGATTGCAGACGCCAAGTATGAGATTCCTTTGCTGGTGAGACCACTGGAAGCACACATAAATCGCTTGAGTGTACTGTTCTTCAAAAGTCCTGGAGCAAGGAGAAGCATGCCAGCATCGCCGATAGGATTGGTGGATAGGAAGAGACTCTCGAGAGCACAGTGCGGATCTGCCAAGTATTTTCCAAGGCTTTCACACGCGCGCTCGCCGATTCCGTTGGCATTCAGATATAAATTTCGGAGTGCTGATGGATGGCCAGTTATCGAGTCGATGAATTGGCGTACGCCCTCGTCACCCAGTTGCGTAGTCTCAAGATCCAAGGTTCGAAGATTAGGTGTCTGAAGAACGAGAGTTGCAAGTAGAGAGCTAGAGTTGGGACCAAAAGGATTTCGCTTGAACCAGAGGTTGGTGATGGTCGAAGAGGTGATCATTTGAGGGACGAGGATGGAAAGGCCATGCTGGGTGATATGACAGCCCGCAAGATACCAAGTCTCCATACGATCTGGATATTTCTGGATGAATTCTGCGATCCGCTTGGCGCCGGTAGTCGAGATGGCGTTATTTCCCAAGAGGAAGTGGCGGATTTCATGATTGGATTTCAGGGACTCCATCAATTTTCCGATATGAGTTGGTCCGACTACCTTTTTGCAAAGATCGAGACGACCATCTTCGTAAATTATTCCCCGCGGGAACTCGAGTAGAGAGACGTCGCCGGTATATTGCTCATTCTTTCTCAGGATGTCGAAGTTCGGCTTGAATCCGGAATGGCTGCCATCCTCAAATGACTCATGGGCGAGAAAGCCAAAGATTGGTGCGAAATCTTCAGTTTTACCAATTTCCACGGGCATCGGAATGGCAGTAGGCCCCTTTAGGTCCACAGGATCGAGTGCTTGACCGGCCCATGGGCCTTGAATATTCAACAGTAAACCCTGACTCTTAGGTGCAGATCGGGCTTTCTGCTCATTGTGAACTATGGATTTGCCTACAGAAATCAAGCTCTCATACTTGATGATAGCAGGAATGTCTGTAAGCCCTGGGTATAAGATCTTGGCGAGTTGGTTCGCGAGTGGGCGCTGGGATTTGTTGCGGCGACGGGGGAGAGCTTGGATGCCTGCTTCGTTACTAAAGTCACCCTGCTCAATGGATTTCAGAGTGAAGATGTGTTCATCAATGGTCCGAGTAGTAAGCTGGAAGTTGTCGGAAAATGAGAATGAACTGTTCGAGTCATCTGTGCGATCGGAATCAGTGCCTGGAGACGATGGCCGGGACAGCTCTAGTGCACTGGTGGCTCCATTCTCCATGAGATTGGATTGAGTTGCCATGATGCGCACTTTTGAATGACCTTCAAGTATTATGTATAATTGAGATGACTTAAAAGCGGGTTTAAGCTGTCAATGAAGCCGAAGCTGATCTGGCGAGAAAGGTCGATGCGTGGTATCTAGCGGCTTTGGACGAGAGAATACGAAGCACGAATTTTGGTAGTTGCACACCAGCGGAGATTTGAAAAGAAGAAGAAAAACCCTTGAGCCTGGAAGTTTTGAAACCTCGAGGTTAGAGGTGTGTCATCAAGCAGAGTCGAGTCATCTCCGCCACTAGGTTGCAATGTGGCTATGCTTGTGGCTGTGCCATCATTTCTTCCATATTAAAAAAAAGAAGAGTTTGCCTGGTAGAACTGGCTCAAATTATTCTTTTAACTTAACGAATCATTCTGATTTTCCATAACTGGGCGAAAATTAGTGGTACTCACGTGATTACAGCAATTCACTGCTATCGTGGAAGTCTTCGATCCCCGAAGAGTCATACCTAAGTCCCCGCAGCAGCGCAACACCTCCTCGAAGCTTACTTCAAGTAACAATTAATTGCCTTCGATTTGTAGGTGATTCCATCGTATTCTACACGCTGAGTCCTATTATTCTGAAGATTTCAAACAGTCCAACGAGCTGTGTTCTTCGCTTGTAGCTTGATACTCTTCTCGAACGGTCAAGTTCACTATAAATTCATCACACATGCCGCCCATTCATTCCATGCCGCCAATAGGCCTGGGAACCTTCCGACTGAAAGGTGAAGCTGTGCAACAAGTGGTCCGAGATGCTATTCGAATTGGGTACCGCCACATCGATACCGCGGCCATCTACCGAAACGAGAAACACATCGGCGATGTCCTACAAGAAACGTACATTAATTCCCAAAAGACCTTGACCCGCTCAGATTTCTGGATAACCTCCAAGCTATCTCCCTACGACATGAAGAAACCCCGAGAATCTCTCTTGCAAACACTCCATTCTCTGCAGACTGACTACTTGGATCTCTACCTCATCCACTGGCCTGCGGTAGCCAGGAAAGCTGCTTCGAGTCCTGAGCATAAGAAGCTGAGGTTAAAGGCATGGCGTGTTCTGAATGAAGCAAAGTGTGAAGGACTACTGCGTCATATTGGAGTTTCGAATTTTACGCCACAGCATATTCAAGAGTTGATAGACGAGACAGAATACGGAATTCAGAGCGCATTCATACAGATGGAAATTCATCCTTGGTACTGGCGAGATGCTTTCGAAATCCACACTCGCTTTGGAGAGCATGAAATCAACATGGTTGGGTACGCGCTTCTTGCTGAGGGAAGACTTATTGGAGAAAATTGCCCGAAGGCTTTGGACGAGGTTTGCGAGAGACAGGGCTTAAGTAGAGTGCAGGTGGTTTTGGTGTGGGCTTTGACTAAGAACTGGGCAGTACTAGCAAGATCTGAAAAGGTAGATCATCTACGAGAAAATCTGGGGGCTCTTACATTGGTCGATGCTTTGACTTCTGGGGATCTTGCCATTGTTGACGCGATTTCATCACCAGGTGGGGAAGAAAAGCTTTGCTGGGATCCACAACATGTCAAGTAGGCTTCAAAGTTTGGACTCTGTCTCTCAATATCATTTCCGGACTCCTATCGGACTTATCTTACTCTTCACACAAGAATTCACCTACAACCTTAATAAATCTCTCTCTTTCCTCCAACCACGGACCATGCGCACTGTTCGAAAACTTGACCCATTTAACCTTCGGGATCTCCCTCAAAAATGGACCCAAACACTCATCACTAACAATCTCCTTCTCGCCATTAATCAGCAGCGTCGGCACCTCAATCTTCCTCGCTTCCCCGATCATACTCCAGTCTCTCAGACTGCCCGTACACTTAAATCTGTGTGGACCACTCATCGTCAACGATACAGTGTGATCTCTTCCCCCCTCTTCTGCCGCTTTGACCAGCTCCTTGGGTAGTGGTGAAATTCTCACTACATGCCGTTTAGCAAAGGCGGCGAAGGCGTCGTTATACTCCTTCGAGCTAGTGGTTCCTGCTTCCTCATGCTCTTTCAACACAGCTTGGACATCCTCTGGGAGCTCACGACGATATTGGTCCGCGATTTTATATCTTAATTTTAAGTCGGCGGGAGCATTCGATAACACCAGTCTTCTCAATCCTTTGGGCTTTCTAGATGCGAATCGTGACGCGAGCATTCCGCCCCATGATGTGCCGATGATGTCGTAAGTCGAGAACTTGAGGCGGGCGATCAAATTGTGAAGTTCGTTGATGAAAAGTTCCTCAGTCCAGAATGATTCATCGCCAGCTTTCTCGGGGAGATGTGTAGAAGCGCCACAGCCCAGCTGGTCGTAGAAGATGATGGGAATGTTGTATTGGGTGGTGAAGTCGGTGAAGGATGTGAACATGTGATGTGTTGACCCGGGGCCGCCGTGAATGGCTATCACTGGTGTTCTTGAAAAATCAGAGTTTAGAAGATCGCTCCCGACTATCTTATACCAGGTTTTACAAGGTTTCCCTGCGGTAGGGTAGACGAAATCGGCCTCTCCTTCCAAAGTGGTGAAGGAATCCATGGAGGGCATCTTAGGGGAGAAGCGACGGTAAGATTTAGCTTGACTGGGCGCTTGACTTGGGTTATTGAAGTTAGAAACCACAGAGAGTTTAAGGCAGAGCTGTATAAGTAGACGTTACAGGGAAGGCTGAACCTAAGTAAGACGGGGAATTGTTCGCCCTTAGGCCTTCCAATTACACAAATTCAATAATGCGCGAAGGGACTTGTTCCGATTCTTCTATTATCGGTGTCTAAACTTGAAGAGCGTCACGGGATTTGAAAACCTGCCTTGTGAGTCCATTATGGAGAATTTGAGTAAGGGCTAACATATTGAGAAATGTGTGGTATGGTTGATTCATCTGAGGGGTAATCCTCCCGCGCATTACCCATTGACAGGTGGCGCCATGCGGCGATGGGCGCTTCGTAACGGCGAATTTCCGAATTGGGTCTGTGTTCCATCTTGTATATTCCACCTATTTTGGACTAGTACCTTGGCAGCTTCATCGATGTCCCGTATAAGTAGGTACAAGCTGAAGACTACCGTGGGAACGCCGTAGTAACCAACAGCGTCCTCGCACCAGACGACGCAGGGGATGTGGTTATATCGTAAAATGTAGCCCGGCTGATTCCTCGAAACCATCTTGATGCTTTCAATAGGTGAATTGGGAGGATGAGGAAATTTGAATAAGTATTGAAGAATTTTTGAGATGATTTAGCTTTAGGGGTGCCTAAGCGTGCCTGAGCCGAGCCTGGGCAGAACCTAAGCATGCCTTGAGTCAACCTACGCACTATGATGTAGAACCTACTTAGCCTCCTATGTGCCCCGGCTAGAGTTTCCTTGCCGAACTTTGCCCGGAAATCCGTTTCTGCTCCCCTATAAGAGTTCCTACTAGAGCTGATTTTAGATCACACTATGTTAAACTTATTAAGAGCTTCTCAATGAGAGGGTCCACTATCACTTGCTCATCTAATATTACGTGATATCATGAGTACGCGATTTCTTCTTGTTCTCGGTATCTTTCTTCTGCTTTTTTTCCTCTGCTTGACGAATTTTATGAGACGTGTTGCAGTGAGTTGTCGGGCTCGCTGAGGTCGACTGGACGAAGGAGCAGTCGACTTAGAGGCAGTCGATCCGGGAACAGGAAGCCAGAAGAGTAATTCTTCTAGTGTTAGCAGATCCGATGAATCAGTCGAGGCTTTTGAAATAAATTCGTTGTCGGAAGATGTAAAAATTAGTGATCTTAGTTGTGTATATGGCTCTGAAGTAAGAGGTGCGAGAATCTGGCCTTTAGCGATTTAACTCATACTCTTAATCCAGTGTATCTCGCTATTCGAGAGCTTCGGTATTCGTAGAGGGCTCAGTAGTTTTACCAGTATCATTTGACGGATCGATATGGTGTTGCACTTCTTCATCCGAAACTAGAACCTCCGTAGACGACTGAGTGATTGGATGAGGGTTATCTGATGTACTGGCGCCCTCGTTTAATTCCCCTTCTTGTTGAGTTACCTCTGGCTTGCTCTCCTGCTCGGCCGTGGTTACTGGCAATGCCAAGATTGGATGTTCCAAGTTCTTGATATCTAGACGGGCTAGAAGATCGCCTGTCTCGGTGATAGGGACCTTGTTTGTGCAGCCAGACCAGGTCCCTATCTGCAATTCCTCCTGAGTAAGACGATGTAACTGCAGGTTTGCATTTGTTGTCCATTCGAGGAAGGCATACTCTTTATACTTGCGATGCTTATATAAGCAGAGCAAAATTGGCTGGAGAATAAAAGATATGATAATAATAATACCACTTGTGATATACGTAAACAAGAGTCCGAAAAGGCTGAAAGAAGCATATGCGGTGCTTCGAACCTTCTATATTAGGGGTTAGGACATATTGATATATTAATTACTTGGAGAGAAACGTTTGCTGAGTACGTTAAGTATAGCTTACCTGGCTATTACACAATTTCTGTTCCTCGGTATTCAAAGGGACAAATGTATTCTGCAGTAGTTGTGGGTCCGTAGTACCTAGTGCCGTATCGACGTATGTTGCTTGGATAGAAGCAAGAACTATATTCCACCAGTTGTTCACATCAAGTTGCCATTGATTCCGAGGAATAGGAAATTGGACGCCACTCTCGAGTAGCGACTGAGAAGACAATGATTTAGCTCCTAGTTGCGCAAGGGCATTATTCAGTAAAACAGAACCAGAAGTTTTCATTAATATATCCCATATGAATTGCGTGCCAGTAGCTGTCGAGGACGTAGGGTGGTCAGGCTCTAAGTCTGCTGCGGTTAAATTGAATAGTGGCGCGGCACCATTCATAGCATCGAACAAACTAGCGAGTGGTCCACACCCGCTCTCTCTCGGGAAAGCAGTGTTACACCACTGCCACTGCTCTAAACATCCCAACGGAGACGCTGCCTCTGCTGGCATATAGGTTTGTATCTTTTTTCCCATTCCGAGGTAATTATCACGGGTAATATTTATCCATGGTATAGTTGCTCGGTACCAATCATCATCCATGGGCTCCATAAAGGATACACCATTCCCCGAGATGAATACCACAGTAGTGTCTCCGTCTGATCGAAGAAGTGAGGGAATAGCTATAAATTCAGAAGCGTTGAAAGATGGCACTCCTTGGATTGTTACACATTGTGAAGTGCTAAACAGAAATTAGTGTGGCTTCAGGGAACAAACCGGTAAGCTATTAGTTCAAATCAAAAGTTTAGAGAAAAAAATTGAACACTCTAATAAACTTGCCTTAATTTATAATTGTACCCACCAAGCGCTTTTTGCCGTCCCCGATGGTCGAAATATTGATAATTCAAGTCTTCGATCTCGTATGTGAAGTTGTCTTTTGTTGAATGGGATGACTCCATAATCGATATTGTTAAACTTCCATAATTAAATCTCACCATTGTTTGGTTGCCAATAGTAACTTGAGTTGTATAACCTTGTGTTACTAGTGGAGCACACTTGAGCACGTATCGCCACTCAAACCTCTGATCTCCTGGGGCGTTGAGTCCTAGCTCGTCGTTGCTATTAATATATCCGGTATCAAGACTCAAATTTGAGTCGTTACTTCGACAGATGCTGTCTTGGAAAGGGCAGGAGTCGTTTTTTATAGTCGTAGTTGGAAGTCTAAGATTCTTTGCAACGAACTTATTGCAGTCAAGTACTCCAGAAGAGTTTGAGTAGCATTGCTCCGCGTAGTTTGCTGCGTCGTTTATTCGCTTGCTCCCCGTTGAGAACGGTTTTGTGTTTGTAGCGAAGGCCTGATTGAGGATACCACAGTGCCCACTGTTTATGAGCACCACATCACCAGGTGCCGAGGAAATCCGTGATGAGAATCCACCAGCTATAGTAAATGCGGAGATGCAGCAGGTCGCAAAGAGAATGGTAGGAAAGATACGAGAGAATTTAGTCTTCTCTGTAGTCTTCCCTGCGTGGCGAAGGCTGGGTGAATTGCGCCATGCCCAGCAGAGATATAAGAGCGAGACTAGTCCTGAATCTGGGGAGGACGAGTTGCGAAGAATAACTTGTCGCTGGTGATAAAGAGCGTCGCGGGACTCGCAAGTGGAATAACATTGATGGAAGATGAGACAGAAAATGCTCCAGAACCGAGAGGCAACGACGGGCACGAGGAAACCAGTGAAAGCAATGATTAGATTGCCTTGCTGCCGAGTTGTTGTGAGAGTTGCACCCATGATTTTTCCATGGGACCAGTTGGTCCATATTCCAAGGTGCACATTATCGTCCATGTTGCATATAGTGCCGTGGTATCCGAACTGAAATGAGGATCTGCCTAATAGAAATAGACAAAGAGTTGTTGATTAGAGAGAGGACAGGGATGGATTTCGAAGTACTTTGGCAAGCTTGAGAGGTCGTGTGGCTAGGCATATATATTATTTCTTATCGCTGACCTTGTAATCCTGATGTTGATATTTGACAAGGCGTTGGTCGTGAAGAAGTACCTAGTAGTCAAGAAATCACCCAAAGTGCTGCACAAGTCTGCTTTGCTTGCGCAGCGACCTGCGCAGCACACTCTCTAATTATGCATAGGTAATAGAATTAATTCAACCAATTAATACCTCGTGTAGGCTACACTACCTGCAATCCTAGGGAACTATAGTCGGTGTCGATATATTTAACCCAAAAAACGATTAAATCGATATGGTATCCAACAGGATAATGCTGTTTGGGGTTGAATCAATATAAGTCGGTTCAACTCCCTTCCATATCACAATTAATATAAACAGAGCTGTTGTGGCGGAGAGAAATCGGCATTTCCATTTCAGATGGATTCGAGGTGAACTGTGCCTCGATGCCATGCATAGTTCGAGGCTATCACATTAAATCTATCGTATTTTGGACAGGACTTCATTTCTAACTGCATTGTACCCCCAGTTTAGAAATTGCAATTTGCTGCTTGAAATGAAGGTTGTGATTGTCGTTGTGGTATTGGCTGCAAGATGCGTGTCAATGGAATGCCCATCGAAGACGCAACAGTCATTGTGGGGCGGTATTGATAGCAGGCTAAACGTCGATGATGAGGTGTGTCATTCTCAACCAATAATATCGAGTCTTTTGACTTACGAGTCATTAAGGCTAAGATCAGCCACATCAAATACCCCATTCATTCCAAAACCAGTTCCCGTCTGCAAAAATATACTCATGGAAGTATCCCCAATACCGAAGATTTAAATATCCCACCATATGATGCTATTGTCAATCGGCCACTGCCACTCCAGAGATAATGCATGCTGGGAGGAAAAGGAACGGTGGACTGGACTGGATCTGGATCTGGATCTGGATCTGAACAAAAGTAGGGCATCGTGGGTAGTGGAAAATAAGCGACAGAACCGTCTTTAAGAGAAAATCAAACTCCTATTATACTAAATATTTCGAGATTATTAGAATTATATTAGAAATAATACCGAGATTGGCTTTAGGAGATAAGGCTGCGGCAAATCTAAAAGATTAACGTTTATTCATATAATTATCGAGAAGATATTCTCTAGAAAATTTTCTAGTAAAGCTGACTTACTCCGAAGTATAGTATAGCGAAAGCGATTATCTCAAAAGCGTTAATTCTCGCTAGAAGAGAGCCAACCCTTGAGCAAGCAGCAGGCTATTCTAAATCCAAAGGGATATATGAAAGGGAGCAAAAACTGATTCCCGGGGCAAAATTCGGCAAGGAAACTGTAGCCGAGCACCAGGGGCTGTTAGAATTCGTGACGCAACGCTGGTCTTCAATGTACCACAATTCAAGGAACATTCAGAAAAAAGAAGAAAGTTTTAGGTTAGAATATTCCTTGAATCGAGGGATATTCACTAAATTAAAATAGTTATTAGACTTTGAATCTCCCTCGAATTATAGAACATTAAAGACGAGCATGGCGCTACGAATTCCGACAACCACTGGTGGAGTATGCAGGAGGCTAAAATAGGTCTCGCATTATGGTGCGTAGGCCTGACTCAGGCGTGCTCAGGACGCTCAGGCTCTGCTCAGGCTCTGTCCAGGCTTGCTCCGGCATGCTCGCCCTCGGCTTAGGTATGCTCGCCCCTAGCTCAGGTTAAAGCAGCAACTACTCACGTCCGCAGAGTAACACGGAACCAGCGAAATGGAAAATTAATCCTGAGTCTATGGGTATTCAACGAGGCTGGCCACACACATGGCGGAGAAAGGTGTACAATTGCACAATGCAGGCAGAATATCTCCTATCTGGAAAGCAGAATGGACGAGCAAGAAGAGCAGACTACCTACGTGCGCGCTGAAATTCGCGAGCTGGAAGACGAAATCAGGAAGAACGATGCCGTCCAGCTTTGGCACAAGCATCTGGTGTAGGGAATCCACATCATGGAGCTAGAGGATATTTACCAGCAGTTGCCGACTGAATCATATCTTGGATTTTAAAGTGTCAAGCCCCCTAACTCTTACAGTACTACAATCATTTTATACTTCCTTTGTCTAAGTCCGCAGAATTATTATTTGTTAGCAGATTGGACATTACTGGCAAAATTCAGCTTCTTACTAGCAGAAGCGGTGCCTGCCTCAGGTTAATAATCCTTTGGTTCAATAGGTATGTTTCGAGCGTCAGTTGTTGAGCGTGTTGTGGCATATCAGTGGGCGAATCAACGTGAGACAAGTTTCAATAAAAAATTTCACGTCTTCATGAGACTGCACATGGAAAAAATCTCGTCCCAGTCAATTATCCAAAACTTGGATATACTACTCGCGAATTACGTTGGTTTATAGTATCACATTTTTGGATCATGACTGCCGTTATCAAAATCTCTGAACATGGCACACTCTACGCCATCTTAGTCGGCCCGGCCGAGCTCGCTGCAGCTATGAATGCGGCAACTTCAGCTTGGGACTGGTTGGGAAGTCTTCTGGCATCCAGCGCCTCTTCTCTTATGTTCGGAAGCAAAGAGCTGCAAAGAACATCGAAATACTTGTGAAGCGGATGAAACTTGAACTAATTACCTGTCAAGTGCTTACAAGCTATGTAATCGTGCACCTTGATGATCTCGATACCCGTCACGCATTCGGAGGAACTTTTGAAACTCAATTCTTAAGGAGCCTTGACTAGCGATTGGGATGATTTTGGGTAGGTTTCTAAGCGACAGTGGGCTTTGTGGTTTTAGGAATTTGACTGTGGCATTAGCAAGTCCCTATACAAGACATGAGCGCGTGTAGCATTTCAACAAGTTTTCTGCGAAACGGCGACGGCGAGATTGCTTATCTTTCAAACTTGGTATTTCCTATAAGTAGGAGGTACAGTGGCTACTAATTAAGCTTTTGTAGCCACTAGTGGATCTCATCGATGCGGGTGGCATATATCCTCGGGTTCACCCAGCAAACTGCAGCATCCATTTACAGTCACTGAACCGTAGGTACCCATTGCGATCCCTACTGACAATCGCCGACTTACCAGCCACTGTCAAATTGATGTGACGACACAGCTAAGAACTTGCCAGCAGCATTTCATACTAGATTCTGGGCATCTTGCCAACTATCAAAGATCCAATTATTCGTGATATCGAAATCCATCATCGTATCCTGCATCTGCTGGTCGTTAGCCTTCCGTAAGCCCTTAGATATCAATCCACTCACCAGTAGGTCCCAATCAACACTATTATCCCCCCTCCCGTCACTCCCTCCATCTCCTCTCCCAGCAGGCGTCTGTCCATCAACAGGCGTATGCGTGACTAAGTTCCTCAACAACACATACGCCTCCTCCGCAGCCAGTACAGCTCTCTCAGCAATAGCCTCCCGAAAATCGTCTCCCCTCTCCATCGCCGCTGCTTGACTTTGCACCATGCACAAGAACAGATACGCCTTGGCATTCGTCTCGCTCCCAATTTCGAACCTCTTCCTGCTCACCTGCGTCAGTCGATCCAGCGCATCATGTAGCGGTTTCCTCGCCATTTTCTCGGTCTCAGACTCGGATGAGAAATCTTCTTTAATTTGGTATATGAGCTCAAAGCCAATGGCTGTACAAGCCCGGGAAAGTACCTCCTGAAAGAAACCACCTGTGAGTAGAAGCGTGAGGGGTACATCTTCTACTGAGGAGGAATCGTTGGTCGTTGAACCCGGGTAGGAGTGCGAAATGATGGCGAGCGCGGTGTCTAAGAACATTTTTCGTGAGAAGTAGAATCGATGATCGGTTTTCGCTTGCGCGGCGAAGGGATGATGTAAGGCGAGAAGGAAGCGACGGGTGAAGAGGCCTAGAACGTTCTTGTGTGAGGTCGTGAAGTGGTGTTTAGAGGTTTGGGATGAAGTAGAGAGAGTGTTGTGTGAACGTATGTGTGATGTGAGGTCGCTGCTTAGGGCAAGAATTCTTTCGTAGGGAGGGACGGAACGGAAGTCGTGGATCACTCGGCTGATTTCTAATCTAGTTCGTAGGGAACGGAAGAGTATTATTTGGACTGATGTGTCAGTGAACACTGAATCTGGCTTTCTTGGTGGATAGGATTTGGTTTCTTCGTCAAGGTCTGCGTCGTCGTAGTTTGAGGGAGCTTCGCAGTCGAAATCGTGGAAGGAATACATAGGCGGCATTCCACAGTCGATGGAGGCTTGGGTCGCGAGCTCTAGGATTGTAGCCCAGAGACGTCTCCGTAGCTCTGCGTGGAAGACGGAGACCTTTGGGAAGTTGGAAGGATCGCGGTGGAGTCCCATAGTCATTGCGGTACGAAATAGCGTCCCAACATTTATCCAGAGTAGTTCCCCATCAAGGTTATGCGACTGACGGGCAAGGATGAGAAGACATTGAACTTCTATACATGCAAGATTCAGTCGAGCTTTTTCGAAGGGACCGCTGAGCCATTTCTGGGCTGCATATACCCACAAAGGCGCCAAAGAGCGGAATGTGTATTCGTTGCTACCGTTCTCAAGAAAGACAGTGCCAATGGCCATGACAAGTAGCAATTTAATCACAAAGCTGGTGCTTCCAGCTGCTGAATCCTTCCAATACTGCTCATATTCTTTGAAAAAGAGCCGACGATGTAGGATACGAAAAGTTGATTCGAAAGCCCGGAAGTAATGTTGAACCAGCTGATCGGCTATTTCCCGCGGCGGGATATGAGACGCATAGTCTGGAGGAGAATATGAATTGATTGGGCGCTCTCTTTTTACCGCTCTTGCCATATCTTTACATCTCTTCAAAAGCTTTTGAAGTTCCGAGCCACTGTCGAATTTGCCATAATTCTTCAAGGATTGAAGTGGGTTGAGCTGTTTCTTAGCATTACTTTTGCTTAATGGGCGGAGAAAATTTCATACCTCATCATCACCAAGCATCCAATGGTTCATACCAAAGAATCTTGTTTTTTCTATGGTCCCGTGGAGCTTCGGGGCATTGGTTGTGGACAACGATGGCTCGGTCTCGATCGATCGCGTGGCATAGTTATTCGAACTAGATACTATTTCCTCCAATTTTCTCACTCGCTCTTTGAGCTCTTGGATGCTTGCTTCTGATTGAGGGGTTTCGGGCCCAATTGAGCTTTCGGAGGCATGATGCTGAGATTGGGAATACTCAGCTGACGGCGCTTGGCCCCACAGAGCGCTTGCTGTTGGAGAGCGAATTTCGAGGCTCCGAGGAGGAACCGTTTGGATTGGCGGGTTGAAGACGAAAGGTTCTTTTGGTTGCTGGAGGTGGGGGCTTTCATTTTGAGGTAGTATCATGGAGGTGCCGTGAAGTGTTGGTGTGGTAGAACTCAAAGACTTTTCCCGAGCGGTAACTTCGGGATCATCATATATGCAGGTTGTATTGTTATACTGGGAGCATTGAGTGCAAGGCGACTTCCGATCGCACTTGACTTTTCGACGCCGACACTGAACACATGATAGGGCTGGCCTGCGTCGTTTGCGAGGTGTTTGTAGTGGTACCCCGACGAGGCCAAAACCTTCGGATGAGGCAGCAGCTATAGACCCGGGTTCGGGTAAGGCACTGTTCATTCTCACAATTGATTCATGGGTGTTTGCAACTAGATTAGCTCGGCCAATACCATAACGGTTAGGGAATTTGTTGATGAAGCTGGACGTCCTGGTGTTTTTCGGGGCCAGGCCGGATATAAGCAAAGTCCCCCCTGAAGAAAGCGTTGCTCTCGGCCGAGAAAGATCAGGACCGAATTAGCGAGTCTAAACCACTTCGAGTCTCTCGCAAGGACCTCCCGCAATACCCGTCCGTCAGCGCTAGCGGTACTGGTGTTCTTGGTCTCCCAGACACCGAGTTTTAGGTAATGCGAGATCAGATCTTTTCTACCATCGAAACAAGTACGTTCGGTCATTGTTTGTCGATCTTTTTAGTATAAGTATGTCACTAAAGCTTTCGACACTTGTTTCAATACCTTACCATATCAAATACTTCGAGATTTGAGAATCACCAACATCGTTTCTTTTCACTTCGGACGAGCTCACTGGCCAGTCGACTTACATCATAACTTTATAACCGAATTGCCCCTCTTTCGCCCCGCAACCGAGTGGGCATCACAGGATGGAGAAAGATCTCCAGAATGGGGAGGAGGCTCCCTCGTTGAAAGAGGAGGGCATCAAGAAGGACCAAGAATATAGCGACCCAGATAACAGATCGGTCGAAACTGAAGAACCTGTACCCCGCGAGCTGGATGTCCCTAGAGTAGAAGCTGCTAAATCCGCTGGTCCTGGTCCGGTCCCCAATGGAGGACTTCAAGCATGGCTCCACGTACTTGGCGGGTTCTTCTTGTTCTTCAACACTTGGGGAATCTTAAACGCCTTCGGGGTTTTCCAAACATACTACGAGTCCGGAGCACTTTTCACGGAATCCTCGTCTAATATATCATGGATTGGGGCCATTCAGTCGTTCATGCTGTTGACAGTTGGATTCTTCTCTGGCCCTCTGTACGATAAAGGCCATCTCCGAATCCTATTGTTAGTTGGCAGCTTTGGCATCGTATTCGGACACATGATGCTAAGTCTCTGCCACACATACTGGCAGGTGCTTCTCGCCCAAGGATTCTGCGTTGGTATCGGTGCAGGGTGTCTCTTCGTGCCTTGCGTCGCCATCCTCCCAACCTACTTTAATACCAAACTCGGGCTCGTGGTCGGGCTCGCAGCATCAGGCTCCTCCTTCGGCGGTGTTATCTACCCCATTGTGCTCTACCGCCTCATCGACCGTATTGGCTTCGGCTGGTCCGTCCGCGTCATCGGCTTCATCGCCCTCGGAACCCTTATCCTCCCCATCGCCGTCATGAAGATGCGCGTCAAGCCGCCAAAGGCAAGAGCGTTGATCGACTGGTCCGCTTTCACGGATGTGCCATACATGATCTTCACGATATCTACTATGATCGGGTTCATGGGTCTTTATGTGCTGTTATTCTATCTTTCGTACTTCGCGGAGCAACAGCGGATCACAGATACGAACCTGGCATTCTACCTCGTGCCTATCTTCAACGCAGCATCGTGTTTCGGTCGAACGCTCCCAAATGCTTTGTCAGACAAGACAGGGCCATTCAATCTCGTTGGTCCAGGGGCTGCTATTGTCGGAATCCTGGTCCTCTGCATGATGGCTGTAAAGACCGTCGGCGGGATCGTCACCATTGCTGTGCTTAGCGGGTTCTTCAGCGGCATTTTTATTGCGATGCCACCAGTGTGTTTCGTCGCTTTGACCAAAGACAAGACGAAAATCGGGACGAGGATAGGGATGGGATTTACCATTATCGCGTTTGGGGTGCTTGCTGGTGGACCGGGTGGTGGTGCGATTCTGGGCCAAGTTGCACCGCTGAATTGGCATGGGTTATGGATCTTTGGAGGTGTTACGCCGTTGGTGGCTGCGGCGTGCTATTTTGGACTTAGGGTGCAGAGGAGTGGGTTGAAGCTGAATGTGAAGGTTTGATTGGCTCTTGTGCATGATTTGTAAATGTAAATTGGTATGATGCGATGATATATATGAGAATCTGGACACATATCGTTCAGACGAGTATAAAATTTGGGACGGCATTGGGATGGCGTGCGCTTTGCAAGGCATTGAATGGGTCTGCATCTGGTCATCACAATGTAGATTATCGAAAGCCTTCTTTGGAAACGAGGAGCGGTTAGAACTTACAATAAACATAGTGTAGAGTAGACAGTTGTATAGATACTGATTCAGGGTTTCGCAATACTTTTTTTCTAATTTTTTTAAGCTAGGAATAGCGCTCCCCAGTGAAATAGTACTAGATTCTGACATATTTCGAATCGACTTTGGGACCTATATCTCAGCGGTGATGTTTCGTTGGCCACTTCAACTGGAAGTATAAGTATAACTGATTAGTTACGGATTAATTAAAGCTTACTATTTGTACCAAAATCGCTAACCAAATTAGGGGTATAACCAGGCCCCGAAGTCAACATCGCTACCTAACCATAGTCTCAAGGACTTCTATCAAACAATAACATCCTCCTCCGCTTTCCGCCTGCCCAACCGTAGATGAGAGAAGTCCTGAATATCGTGATTGCCTGCACTGTCGCTTGAGAGCGCGATTCTTCGGCACATCCTTTCCTCCAACCGTTGGCCGCACACCTGCCCATTACTTTCGAGATTTTCTTCCGAGAAGAAACTCAAGGCAAAGTCCTTGGCTTGGTAACCTGTGTCGAATGTTGCAGCGAAGGACAGAACAACAGGTTCGTAACTAACGGTATTTCTTGGATAGCTCCCGTCCGGCTTTCGAAGGATTGTAAAGGTGGAGGTGAAGGCCATTCCAAAATGGGCATTCAGACTACCTGAGTACTAAAAAAGTACTTGTCAACAGATGAGAGTAGGGAAAAGCATACAACCATCTATAAGACTCAAATGCGAAGGAGAATGAAAATAGAGAGTAAAAAAGAACAGGAAGGAGTAAGGAGATAAACAGTCCCTTACCTGACTCAGTGACCGTCGTTCATGTACGTCGGCACGAAGCAGATTTCTTTAAAAAAGGTACGAAAGCTGCACGCTAGATGGGTGTGTAAAAGATCGTGTAAGCACAACTTGCCAGAGCCTACGCCTTATGGCAAGGAAAGTGGCGATTGGTAGCCTATCAGACCTCTGCTTGAAAACCAATTCAGAATGAGGCAGTCGAAATAATTTCAATAAACTATTACAAACTTGCACTTGCAATGCAGAGAAGAGCTCTTAACATATTCTGATAAACCAACAAAAGGAAAGGAGATGAAAAGAGAATAAGAACCCTATGCTATTTTCGTATCTCGTGAGTCTACTTTATCTTTACCATGGTACCGTATGCCATGATAGCATTGTATCATCTATACAACCAGAACCTAGCCTCCACCTATGCCAAGATGCATCCGCCCACTGTATGGGGCCTGGGTACCCTCACCCCTTCAATACCGTCGTGCCCTCGCAAATCTATCACCTCAGGTTCTCATTCCTCAAAGTCATCATCATCCACCATAACTCTCAGTCCTCGTAGCTGCGGCTTCCTCGCCATTCACAGAGCCTTCATGCTCGCGAGCTCCTCTTTATTCAGCAAGTACCATCCTAAGCATACTCAAAAAGCTCTCCTTCAATCTATCGACCTCGCTCACAACCGGCTTGACCGGCTCGCCCGCTGTGCGCCTCAGATGGTCCTGCTTCCGCGCTCTCCGCTTTCTCTCCGCCTCAATCGGATCCAACTCATCGTCCTCTTCCTCCTCATCGCTGCTCCCCTCTTCCTCATCCACGTAGCCCATGTCTTGGAGATCCATCTCATTCAGTCCGAAATCACTAGACTTGAACGCAATGCCTCCGGGTGCGGCCTCGATGTTGAGACCTAAGCCATCAGCAGTGCCTTCCGCGGCCATCTTTTGACGAGTCTTGTCTTGATGCCACTTCTTCCTCGCCTCTTGCCATGCAATCAAAGAATCGATCTCAGCGACGGCCTTTTCCTTGTCGAGTTGTCCGACTGACACAGCGCCGGAGAATAGCGCATTCATGTCCAACTTCCCTGCTTTCGGGCCCTGGCGTAGGAATTCGAGGATGCCTTCGATCCAGCCCATGAGTTGCGTGAAGAGCCCGTTGTCGTGCGTGTGCACTTCGTGGACGAACTTGTAGAAGTTGTGTTCGTGGCGCTGGCAGAGGTCGATGAAGGCTTGGACTGTTTGATTTGGATCTGCTGAGACGTCTTGCTCGCGGCATTTGTCGACGACCTAGTTTCATTAGCAGGGGGTTAGAGGAACAAGGAGAGGACTTACTTGAATCATATCGTCGATGAAGACGGCGAAGTCGGTGACACTGTTATAGACGTTTGCTGACTTGTAGACTCGAACAAGCGGCTCGTAGAAGATCGTGAATAGGTCTCGGAGCAATTGCAGCGTGACGGGCTCTTCGATCATACTTAACATCATGGCCTTATCTCTTTGCCTCGTATACAACTTCAGTAGCTGCTTCAAGTATGAGAATAGCTGAGCCCCCTGCTTCATCTCCTCATCCACATTTTCGACTGCACTATTCCACGCGACATAAGCATTGAAAATCTTGCCAATTTGGTCTGAGTTTAGCGGAGGCTCAATCTCTTCAGTCCTAAGGATTGCAACAATCAAGTCGATGTCATCATCAGAGGCTTCTAACCGGACGGTATTCTTGACAGTCTCTGAAGCATCCGTGAATTTCTGGATCTTATTGCAAAAGACTGGATCTCCAATTTTCTCATGGAGGGCATCGATCGACTTCTGGAAACTCCTGATCCCATCGTTGAGCGTGAGGGAGAAGATTCTTTGCATGAGCGATCTGGCCCCAAATGGTTGAGCAAGGAAGATGTCGAGGATGCTGGACATGACTGCTGCTGGATTGGCGATTCTGATGGCGTTCTTGATGATCGTATATGGAATCATGGAGTGGATCTTCTTGGCTTGAGCAAACAGCTCCGGAGAGTTGTCTTCTGCTAGGAAGAGATGGTAGATCGTGGCCGCCACCTCGATCCGTAGCCATTCAGCAAATTTCTGATATTGTATGCTGAGATCCTGGATGGTTTGCTTCTCTTTAATTTCCTTAAAAAGCATGGTAAGTCCATTCCTTTCAACGATATCTCGACGAAATCTGTAAGTGGTTAGTAAAGGGTCTCAGAACTTTCCTTGCAAGCCTACTGTTCCATATAGACATCAAGCTCCGCAGCACGCTTTCTTGCAACTTCATAAAACCTCTTCTGCTCCTCGACTCTCTTCTCATCCATCGCCTTTCGTCGAGCAATATCTTCAACATCTGCATCGGTAGGTTGAATGGGCGACTGGGTTAAAAATTCTTGTATTGCTCTTGTCTGCGCAATTTGAGGATTTGCTAGCAGGTTGCGGAGGAAAGCTCTCAAGGATATTCTCTGATTTTCACGCCATAAAATAATGGGCTTTCCCTGTTAGCTGGAGCGGAATACTAACAGCCCAAAGAACTTACCTCATCCGAAGTCGTAGCTGGAGGAGCAGGCGATGAAGTAAGATTTTGTCGTGAATCGATGGAGGTCCGTGGAGAAGCTCTTCCGCCAAATGAGTTTGAGGAGGGGCTTCTTCGGTGATCTTTGAGGTCTCTTAATTTTTGCTGTAAGAATGACAACTGAAGTGACTTACCTCTTACAGAGAGATTGTTCATGGCTGTGTTAATGGGAGGCGGTATTCCCATAGTCGAGACAGAAGATATCGATGAAGCATCAGAGTCGTCTCCTCCTCTTACCGCACTCAACAGATTTGAAGCTGTTGAGCTCTGCTTATTCTTTCTCGGCATAGGAGGGAGAACTTTCCCTGGTAATTCCGTACGTAGCCTCTTGTGAAGCCTGCTGAAGTCCCCATATCGTCTCCCAACGAAGAATTCGAGCTCCCCCTTTCTCTTTACTCGCAAGATGAATTCCTATAACTCAACGTCAGCATATCCCCAACTGTCCTTTCTCAATGGCAGACCAACCGCATGCTTGTGGTATCTAATATTCCTCTTCACGCTCGTCGTCCTTACACCTGCAACATTAACATCCCACCCATTCGAGTAATGACCCTCGGGCATCGAGTTCAAAACCCCATGGTCAATAGCCCCGGCATCCACAACCTCGAGCTCGGAGAACCGAATCCTCTCTTCATACCCCGAAGCAGTTGGTATTCCCGAAACCATCATCAGCTCCACTAGCTTCTGGCATTTTATAGACAGCTTCCTCCGCTTCGTTTCCTCAAGTCGATCCTCCGAAGACGAGATATGCTTTTCCGCAAATAATTGCAGGAACTGTTTTCCAAGTTAGCATCCTTCCATTATGAATAACGCAATGTAGACTCCACTCACCACTTGCAATTTATCCTGCCAAAACTCCTTCTCCTTCGCCTTATCGAGAAACGGAAACTCGCGGACATGGTGCACAAAAATATACCGCAGGATCGGCAGTTCTGAGTCCAAGGGGCTGATTTCGCCAAAGTCGGATTTGAAGGGAGCGCCGAAGCGCTGGAGTGCGGTTGGGGAGTTGAGCTCCGTGATCTCGAACTTGACTTGTTGGGCGATGAGCTCGCGCTTTAAGTCTGTTGGTTCGTCAGTAAATAAAACTCTGCGAGCTACTTCGAACGGAAGGGAGAAATTACAATGCTCCTGCTTGCCCGTAAGCACCTGGCCATGCGTATCTCCTCCGCGGGGTCTCCCAGCTACGGCGGACCCGTTCTGCTGCGCCATCTTGTCTGCGGAGTTTCTATCTTGTTTCTGGACTTGTTTGCAGGTGAAAGAGGACCTTCTTGTAGAAATGAAGGAGTTGAGAATGCTGACACGGTAATTTCCTCGCGTTTGTAGTGCGGTATTTTGTGGCTTGTCTTGCAATGCTTGGTGCCGTATTGCACGCTGCGCCTTCTAGCGGGGTACAGCTTACTGTATGTGAATCCCCCTTTGTCACAGACGGCCGCTGGGATGTGATAACGAGTGGACGTGAATGTTGATGAGGAACAAGGCGGAAAGGGAGAGAGAAACTTTATTCGCATGGGCGCAAAGATGGAGCAATTATTTTCAGAGGCTCGCAAGATTTAGGTTGGCTTGGTGCTTTGTCGTCCTGGGGCTTGTGATGCTTGCGACAGGGGGGTGTGGTGGGCTGTGGCTTGAGCGTCCTCGTCATCGGCTGCGAAAGACTCGCCTTACGCTATGATCTTGTTCGAGACAGCTTTAGAACAGCATCTCGCAACCCAGATCCTTAGAGCGGTACGCGTGGAGCTGACAACTCAAAGTAAACACACGACGACTGCACCTAAGATTTGCACCGCTTTGGAGGGACTTTTCGTCCTTCGAGGAGTTATTTATTTTGTAATCATACCCCGCCAAGCCTGTCCCATTTCTTCCACGTCTTGGACGCCCAGGTCTCACAAGCCAGCTGACCGAGTGTATCAACCTATGACTCCACAATTAACGTTCTTGACCGTGAATCTTGCTGGTATCCATAAATGAAAGAAGTGACAGCCGTAGATCTTCTTGGGTCCGATCACAACTAGTGCTGTCAATCAAGTCTTGGGTCGTTGCCGGTACCCGTAAAGCAGCTCCCTTGGGTTATAACTCATCAAAGATCCTGAGCCTAGGATCTTCCTCTAGTGGTCCTTGGCTGTGCTTCCTCAGCTCATCCAGCTTATCCTCCGTCTTCCGCTTCAAAGTCCACGTTTCATTCTCCATCCCTTGCATATCAGGTACCTTGCCCAGTAAACCACTTGTATTCATGCCCTTAAACGGACTCGCACCCTGCGTCTTCACTGGCGTATAACTTTGAAAGACCATCAGCCCCACAAAAATAAACAAGAACACAAAGATGACAGTCCACATAATCCTAAGTCTCTTCCTCGTCTTGTCCTTCCACTCCTTCTCGGCGAGTTCCCAGCATGTCACACGGTCTTGAACAATGTCGACTCGGCTTCCAAGTGTCTTGATCCTCTGTCTGCCTGCTTGGACGCGCGATGCCAAGGCTTCGATCCGCGCTTGCTGGTCGTCGAAGTGTGAGAATTGAGCGAGTTGTGTGTTGATGTCGGTAACCACCTCTTCTGACTCGACTATGAAGTCGTCGTTGAGTTTCCGAGTCATATTTGCAAGCTCTTTCAGTGAAGAAATTGTGTTCTGTAGGGTACTGAGTTTCTCGAGGACGGAATAGTACGTGTTGTCAAGTCGACGAGTCGTGTTGTTCGAGAGGGTGTTGAGACCAAGTAGAGCATTTCGTAATTCGCTATGCAGACATTAGCAAGCAATTCTCTGCGAAGAAGAAAGTGAGAGGAGAATGGACGCACGCAGCCCTCAGAATCCCCTTCTCCCTCTCCTCTCTAACCTCCCCCTCCTTCACAACCCTCTTCTCCTTGCCATTTCCCTCAGGAATATCCACCACAAGCATACTTCCCCGTCGACTCACATCCCGGCTCTGATTAGGAGTGAAGCCTTCACTCCTACTACTCGTTCCATCATAGGAGCCTAACGCTGGTTGGCTCTGATGCACGGACTGGGGCTCTTCTTTTCGACGATGGTGGTGGAGATGTGGATGGTGATGCTTGTGGTGGACTTCAGAAATAGAGCGTGTTGTGAGGTGCTTAGGCCGTGTGGGTGAAGTTGGATTGGAGGGTTTTGCAGAGGAATCTTGAGGAGGATAGGACATGTTTGCGTGGTCTTGGAAGAAGTGCATGTCGAAGTTGCGAGGCTGAAAGCAGGTTGGAAGCTTGTACGGTGGGCCGGAAAGGCTACGAGTGTAATTATCACGTGGCGGTATTGCAGAAATTATTATAGGAGCAGTTCTGAGAAAACTGCCATTGAATTTGCTTGAGGTGACTTTGAAGAAGTTGAGAGGAGCTCAAGATCGTTTCGGAATGTCTCGAGAGTGAGACTTCCTTAGGGTTACTCTGCCCGAAATTATGTCTCATCGGTTCTTCCTCTCCAACCCTGCCAAGATATCTCCCTCAGATCGAGATGAGCAAGCAATTACAGCCCATTATTCCAGAGCAAGACCTCCCCTCCCCCCATAATATCCTTCAAATAAGATCAATGGTTCCGTCGAAGTGATGTTCGTGACTGGGGAGGGGAGGACTGAGCCAAATCTGCTTCGTCGCTCACTTCCACGATTCTCCTGTGTACACTCTTCCCTGACTCCAACGCTATTTTCCATACCAAACGCCGGAAATGCCGAATCATCGCTTCCATGTCCTAACTCACTCAAGACTTCAACATCTTATTCCGCTTCTCCTTTCTCTTTAACCTCTCCACCCGCTTCTTGTGCATAGTCTCCGCCAACTTCTCATATCGAGCCTTCTCTTCCTTCTTGACTCTCTTCTCCTTGATAGCTGTTATCCTCCTCTGTAGTCATATCTTAGTATACGATCCCTCACTGGCAGAGAGCATTCGTAACTGACCTGTCTCTCCGCCTCCTTCTCATCCTTCATCTCCTTCTCCTTCGCCTTCATGGCAGCCATAGCCTTTCGCTCTTCTTGTCGCTTTTCAAATGATGAATTGCCCGCCTTCGGTCGAAATGCGGTCTTGGGTTCGTGCCATTGCTTTCCTAGTCGATGTTAGAATTCGACTGAACTCAGAGAGCAGAAAGGGAGCTTACCATTCTTGCGCATGCCCTGGGAAGGGACTGCTGGCGGAGCTATAGAATTTGCAACCTCTGCCGACATCTTGGATTGATAAAGAAGGGCAAGGACAAGAGCACTGAAATTTGAGGTCCTCGTTGATCTTCACCTTATCGTTCAGAAGAAAAAGTCTAGATCTGATAAGAATTTCGCGCTAGCCCCGCAGCAAATCGTTTTGCCGCGACCAAAAATCTTTTGTGCGTGATTTTTCACTTAAGCACGAAAATGGCATTCACTACTCCATAAAACCTCAGACATAGCCCACATAGTACCTACCCCTCATTGACAACTATCCACCACGCGAGGAATACGTGTCCATGCGTGGTTTTCACCGAAAACGTCTCACCGTACCTACTTGACCGCCCTCGAAATGCTTCCTCGATAACACTATCGATAAAGGGCTGCGACAACACCTCGCCCTTGAACTCCCCACCTCACTCCACGCTTGGCACACGAAATCTGATGGTAGTCTGAGCCAGAGCAAGAAGTGCACCATTCGCTTCTTGCTTCGCCGCTTTCCAACAATCGTTGTACTTTGGGCAACCTCCTACTCGTTACGACTGACGTTGTGCAACATTGAACGAGGCTCCGATTACCTGGTTCGAATACCAACACGCCCACCGCCAATTGTTGCTACCGTGAACAAGACATTCACTGTAAGGCGTGCTTAATTTTTTGGCGGAGACGAAGTTGGGAATCGTCAGAGCAACATACCTCACTCAATTCGACTGCGCCGATCACGGAACAACCCCCTCCATACTACATATAAAACTTGGAACAATGGCTACAGCAACGACCACAGACTTCACCCCCAACCCTCCAGCTCCTGCTCTTGCGGTGAAAAGCAAAGAGGCACTCATGGACGCTATAGAAGATATCGTATATGGCTCTGTACGTTCTCCCCTCCCTCTCCATACTGCCCCTCCATTTTCTACTCCTCACTTTTTCCCTTCCCACCTCCTCACTCTGCCCAACTCTCACTAACAACCTCAGATCGCCGGCGTAGCAGGCAAATATATCGAATACCCCTTCGACACCGTCAAAGTCCGCCTACAATCACAACCTGACGCCCTCCCCCTCCGATACACGGGTCCCTTAGACTGTTTCCGCCAAAGCATCCGTTCAGACGGTTTCCTAGGCCTCTACCGCGGCATTTCTGCGCCCCTCGTCGGGGCCGCGCTGGAAACCTCCTCTCTCTTCTTCTGGGAGCGTGTAGGCCGTGAATTCCTCTTCACCAGCACGCTCTATTCACGCTCGCAACCTCTCCCTCTCTCTGCTCTTTGGCTCACAGGCGCTATTTCCGGTGCTTTCACAAGTTTGGTACTCACACCGATCGAACTAGTGAAATGCAAGATCCAAGTCCCCGCCTCAGCACCAGGAACAGTCGCCATTGCACCTCGACCGCTGGCGGTAATCCGAGAAGTGTTCCGGCACCAAGGCCTCAAAGGGTTCTGGCACGGACAGCTAGGCACGTTAATCCGCGAGACGGGAGGTTGCGCAGCTTGGTTCGGCTCAAAAGAAACCGTCACCCTTCTCTTCCGACAGTGGAACTCCTCCTCGTCTCCCACCTCCCTCCACTCTCCTCCCTCAAACCCACAAAATCTCCCCACAACCTCCTCGCCAGATCTCTCCCCCCTCCCCATCTGGCAACAAGCTCTAGCAGGCGCTTCCGCAGGGGCATCTTACAACTTCCTCTTCTTCCCCGCCGACACGATCAAGTCACGGATGCAGACCGTGGCTGCGAACTCCACGGCTGAGAAGATCCGGTTTTGGGATGAAGGGAGGACGATTTGGAGGAGTTATGGAGTGAAAGGGTTGTATAGGGGCTGTGGGATTACGGTTGCGAGGAGTGTGCCGAGCTCGGCGTTGATCTTTGTCGTTTTTGATGCGTTGAAGGGGGGTTTGCATCTTTCTTAGTCTTTGGTGGGAGTGGAGGGTGGTGATTAGGGGCAAGGATAGGGGAATTGGGAGTTGTGAGCATTTTCGGTGCATGGTATGGCATATATTTTGCGAGGTGAGCGATACGTATAGACGGCAGATATCATATGGGTTATCTGCGATTTGCAGCTGGCTGGCGTTTGAAGATGAGTGGAGTTGAATGGCATATGAAAGGGATAAAAACGGTGGTGCATGATAGATATAGCATGAGCTCAAAGAGCCAGAAACAGAATAAAAATAATGATGATCACGTTTTATATCTTTTGGGTGGATGATGGAGAATGGTGAGAAGTTCTGCATTGGAAACAACGTATTGTACCAAACCAATCTGCTTGATTGACCCAAAGCAAAGAAAAGCATTGCCCCGCGGGCGCAAACCCATCAATCATCCTAATTCCATTCCCATTCCGAGCACCGATCCTTTTCCATCCACAATCCCCTTCCCTTATTCACAATCCGCACGGTTGCATTTACTTCTTCTCATCAACATACTTCGTCCCCTTTCCCGCCGGGCTTGCCGGAACCTCCTTATCCGCAATATTCCAACCATTCAGATACCCGACACCAGCACTCAAGTACGTCGCGAAGCCCAACCATCCAAGATACGGCACCAACGCCCAGCCGGCAACGGGATCAACCTGGCCCCAGATATAAGTGAGGTAGCCAGTGATGCCGGTCAAGGCGACGATGTCGACGGTTGCTTCGATGGGCCGCTTCGCAACGAAGAAGAGGGGCATCCAGAGGAGGTTGAGTCCTAGTTGTACGGTGTAGAGAGTCGCGCCTTGCTTGAAGTTGACGAGTTGGTTTGCGGAGGAGAGGGGCTGGGTTTCAGATTAGTGTTTGTTTGTGTGATTATTGAATTAGAAGAGAGGTCCGAAGGTAAATTGGTATGGAAGTATGGGAAGCTTACGTTAGTGCCAGTTGAGTGTGCGCGGTAGGCAGCGTAGCCCATTAGGCCGTATAGCACAGTCCAGGCTGGCCCGAAGACTTGGGGAGGTGGGCGGTAGGGAGGTTGCTTGAGTGCCAAATAGGTTTTTTGGGTCTCTTTTGCTGGAGGATTGTTAGCTGCTGCTGATGGGATAGAGTAAACGGAAGAGAAAGGGAGGAGAGAGAAATAGCTGTTCGTGATTCAGCAGTGGAATGGAGATGAAGAAAAGCTTACGCTGAACGGAGAATCCAACAGCGGTTCCCAGGGCGATTGGGAGCAGGATCGAGGCCGCGGGGTTCTGGAACACCAGCGCCGGCAGAGTGATGGAGGGGATGTAGGTCGTCATTATTGCGATCTGTTTTGTTGTTAGGGCTGGAAATAAAGATTCAATACACCAAAGGCCATGAAACTGGAATGGTGTGATGCTGGAGTCGAAGGTTGAGCTCAACTCGAGCTTCCCCTCCTTATGACGTCGGTCCACATGAATGGCTTTGTCGGACACAGTGCTGAGGGATAGGAGCAAAGTAAAGTGGAATAACTTACTTGTCAATATTCAGTTGTTCGTGGTACAATGGTTCACGCTGTTGCTCACAACGTTGATAGAGGAAGAGAGAGAAAGCGATTGTCACAGCAAAGGTGGTACCATTGAGCTCAGGGCGGATCAGCTCATGCCTTGGAACGAACTTGGAGCACCGTACCTGGCCAGGGTCCCCTGTGCATTCAAGACTACGCACTTGTCCCGAACAGGTAATGGCGTCCCTCGTCCTTCTCGATTCTACCGAGCCAATCAGGACAATGGCCCTGTCTCCACTCCTCGCGCCCTGCTCGCTGTGCTTGGCCCCCAGAGAGCCAGCGCCCCAATTCGCCCCAGCCCCCGGCCGCCATGGCTGCTCAAAGATCCACGCCGCCTGGCACATTCAACCTCCTTCCTCCTCATCTCTCCAGCTCTGCCTGCGATGAGGATCGCCGTGCGCGAGGATACACTCAATCTTGTTCGTCCATCCTTCTTTCTACAATACCTGCCTCCCATACTATCTTTCACCTGCACATCTTCAATCCATTCCCCCACTCTTTATGGTACATTGGAGACCAGACAGTTGTCGCTCGCCCTCGCCCATTGTTAGGCGCTGACCTCTCACCTTCTGCCCTCTCTTTCTACAAACCCTATTGTTATATTGCGCGCTCGATTTCAACCCCTCTGATTACCTTCTTCATTCTGCCACTTCTCTTCTGAACAATCATCTAACGGCAATCATGGCGCCAAACAGCAGTAGCAGCTTCTTCGTTGTCCCCGCCCGGCTGGGACAATCACATTCGCCAGGTCCGCAAACGCCAGTCGCTCGGCCGATACGAACCTCCAAAAAGGACCCCCTCTGTCCTACCCAATCTGCTAGCTCGCCCACCTAATTCTTTCAATCGCTATCGACCACCTGGTACAATGGACGCCTACCCTGGCTACAGAGAGTCGAGCTCTGCGAGGTCTCCCCCCGAGCGCACTAGCTGGAACGGAGGACGAGATGAATATAGATCGAGTGAGCGAGAGAATCCTCGAACAGATACTTTCTACCGTGGCAGATCTCCTGGTACGTTTCGTCTCAAGATATTCTTTTCAGCTGGTTCCATTTTTAGCCTGCGCGCCTACCTTATTGGGCTGGTGATGGTGTTACCAATAATTCTACTGCAGTTTTGAACAATGGCGCATTCCGCATGCTCATATCTGGATTGATTGATTATTATACTTACACTTCCATTCTCAGGCGCAGATAGACGTCGTACTCGAGATCGATCTCGCTCCCCCGTAGCCGTCGATCGCTACGAGCCTTCCGGTCGAGCCCCAAGGGAAGATTATGGTAGACAAAGAGAACGTGGAGATCGCGAGCGCCGAATTTCTCCGGGTCCTCTAAATATCGATCGCTATGTTCCAGGCCAGGACTCAGGACCTCCTCCCATCACCGTCAATCCTCTTGCGGATCCAGCTACGCTACCTTTCCAAGTTGGCTTTTCATACTTCGGTGAATGGTGGCGCACCAATGAGAAGATCAAGGAAGAGAAAGAACTTGCCAGGACCGGCAAGAGAGGACCCATTCGAGCTCGTGATAGTCAAGAGGATCGCGACAAGGAAAAGGCCAAGATACAAGTTGCTTACGATGCATACAAAGAAGAGTTGCAGGCAAAGATGGCACGAAGTTTTGTATCTGAGCATAAGGGCGAGCAGTGGTTCCAGGAGAGATACTTTGCAGAAACCAGAGATGGTTTGCGCAAACAACTCAGCGAGTTTCGCCGAGGCAATTACAGTCAATGGGAGCAAGATCTTGATTCGGGTACGTTCGATGAGTATTCATTGGAAGGTATACCCAAGAGTGAAAGCAATGGTCTGGGCGGCGTGATTGAGAAGGAAGAAGGGGAGACGACTGCTGCGAACGAGGTTCTTGGCGTTGGTGATCTTGTCCCTTCCCGAGGAAGTGATATCAGAGATGAAAACGCTTTCCAGCCAACACTCCTCATCAAAACTATCGCCCCACACGTCAGCCGTCAAAATCTGGAGGCCTTCTGTAAAGAACATCTTGGTGAAGATGAAGGAGGTTTCAAATGGCTGAGTTTGAGTGATCCAAACCCCAGCAAGCGGTACCATCGAATTGGCTGGGTCATGCTGCATCCCGCGCCAGAGACTGCTCCCATCGTTGATCGACCAGAAATGAAGGACGAAGATGGAGACATCCCACTTGCTCCTCCGGTTCCACAATCAACTGCTGAGAAGGCCCTAGAAGCAATCAATGGCAAGACTGTCAAGGATGAGGTTCGGGGAGACTTCACCTGTCATGTTGGCGTCCATGTCCCGCCTAGCCAACCTCGAAAGAAGGCGCTCTGGGATCTGTTCTCTGCACCGGAACGTATTGAGAAAGATCTTGAGCTTGCTCAGCGATTAGTTCAGAAGTACGAGGAAGACTTTGGTTCCGATTTCAATGCCGTTTTGAAGATTGAAGAACGAGTTGAAGATTTGAGAAGTCAAGGCCGACTTGTGCCTCCTATCACTGTAAGTAGGAATAGAACCCTTTCCATGCCTCACGCTTCTTGAGGCAATATTTTTAGATGTCCTACTTTGCTCGGAACAATCTTCTGACTGACTCATTGCCTAGGCTCCCGTTGTCAAGAAAGTCAAGAAGACTCGTGAATTCATTGGTCTCGATGAAGCTATGGATGAAGGCGAGGAAATTGAAGACGAAGAGGAAGAAGAAGAGGAAGAGGGTGCTTTGGATGACGAAGTTGATGACGAAGATCTTCTGGTCAAGAAGAAGCAACTTGATCTTATGGTCGAGTATCTTCGACGTGTCTTCAATTTCTGTTTCTTCTGTGTCTTCGAGAGCGACTCTATCCACGAACTCACCCGGAAGTGCCCAGGAGGACATCTACGCCGACCACGCAATACCTTGAGCACTGCTGGTAAAGTGGCTGCTAGAGCTAGCGCACTCGGTGAACCTTTCCCAGGAAAGAAGCGAACTGGAACTGATTTGAGTGATGATATGGACACTGGTGCTCTGTCTCCCGAGGGTGATCGAAAGTTCCAAAGAAATAGTACAGCTACAAAGGCTGAGCAACAGCTTCAACGTGCTTTTAACTGGGTTAAGACTTTTGAGGAAAAGCTTATGCAAATTTTGGATCCCGATTCTGCCGATGTTCGGAAGCTTGGTGGCATGCCGACCGAAGAGGCTTTGAAGGTGGAGTTGATCAAGTTTGTGAAGCAAGAGGACGAGCATAAATTCAGATGCCGTGTCCCGGAGTGCCAAAAGCTCTTCAAGGAGGAGCACTTCTGGAAGAAACATGTCGAGAAGCGTCATCCGGAATGGCTCGAGGAAAAGAAGAAAGACGTAAGCAACGCCTTTCCATATCTATAACCAGACTAACAGCTTCTAGTTCGACCTTGTCAACACCTACGTCCTTGACCCAGCGCACATTGCACCATCAAGATCGGACGCCAACAGCAACGGCCACTTTCCTCCATCCAACAACCAAATGCCAGCTGGTACTCCACGAGGCTTCAACCTCCAACAATTCGGCCTGGGCAACGGCATGGCTCCAATGCAAGCCTTCGGTCCACCCGGCCACTTTGCTCCCTTCTTCACTAACGCAGCTCAGCCAGGCTTCGGCGACAATCGCGGCGCAGGCCCGATCCGTCGGGGAGGCAGACAGTACCAGGCCAACCCCCGCGCTGGTCCGTACGACCGCCGACCAAACCAGCGGTACGGCGAGAATGGACGATTGAGCCCGCCTCCAGGATCGAGACGTGGTGGTGCGAGTAGTGGTGCCGGACGCTGGGGTGATGGAGCAGCTGGTGGTGCGGCTGTTGGACCAAGGGAGGCGGTGCAGGGACGCAGCCTGAAAAGTTATGAGGACTTGGATGCTGTTGCTGGTGGTGGGTCCGGAGAGCTGAATTATTGAGTGTTACTGCTTATAGGCAGACATTGCTTGGCTTGAAGCTGCATGGGAAAGGGGGTGGGTTGCAAGGTGCTCCAGCTTATCTAGCATGGAAATGTATCAGTAGTGCCTGGCTTGACGAAACAAAAATGAATGAACATGCAGATATGGAACATTAACGAGTGTGATTTTTTTTATCGGTTGTGAATTGCTCAGTAACGAAGAGTGGAAGATGGTATGGACGAAACGGAAGCGGTTCTTTGCAGATATCGTTTTCATACGTTACTAAACACAAATGCATGCTCTGCTCCCCAAGCCAACCCAACACAACGCACGCAGCGACCTATGCTACAGGGCTAAAACCCGCCCCCATCCCATCCCCCATCCATCCTCCATGCCTCATACCCCTCCAACATCCACCATCACACCAACCAACAAACCATGAAAACCATCTTTTAGTAAACACGCTTGAAAGGCGGCACAGCCTTGCACTCGTTCTCATCCAGCGTGTGGCCCACCACAGCCCGGTACGACAGGTCCACCTTGCCGTGCGGCTGCTTCTGGAAGGTCAGGCTGTGCTTCATCCAATTCTTGTCGTCGCGATCTGGGAAGTCTTCGCGGGCGTGCGCGCCGCGAGATTCCTTTCGCGCGGCTGCTGCTTCGGCGGTTTGGACGCTATGTTATGTGTTAGCAAAAACACTTAAATTAAATATAAGGGGGGAAGGAGGCACTTACGCGCAAGTCAACAAGTTCCGTAGCTCAAGCGTCTCAACCAAATCTGAGTTCCAGATCATGCTCCGGTCCTTGGTCCCCACATCCTTGAAAGTCTGGTCGACTTCCTTGATTTTCCGGACTCCCTCATCCAGTGACTCTTGTGTTCGGAAGACGCTGACGTCTGTCTGCATGGTCTTTTGCATTGCGAGACGGATGTCGTGCGTGCTCTTTGGTCCCTCGGCTGTGCGGATCTGGTCGAGCACGCTGATGGAATCGGCGCCCGCGTCGGCGCTGATCTCCTTGTGAGGCATGCCTGGCTCGAAGTTGTCGCGGACTGTGTGGGAAACGGCACGCCCGAAGACGATCAGATCGAGGAGGGAGTTGGCGCCGAGACGGTTGGCTCCGTGTACGGAAACGCAGGCGGCTTCACCGCATGCAAAGAGACCTGGGACGACCTTGTCCTTGCCTTCGCTGTCGACTGTGAGGACTTCACCAGTATATTTAGTTGGAATACCGCCCATGTTATAATGGACAGTCGGTAAGACGGGAATAGGCTGCTTTCGGACATCGACGCCAGAGAAGATAGACGCAGTCTCAGAGATACCAGGCAGACGCTCGTGGAGAACCTCGGGTGGCAAGTGGCTGAGTTGAAGGTAGATGTGGTCCTTATCCGGTCCAACACCACGTCCTTCGCGGATTTCCATAGTCATTGATCGAGAAACAACATCACGACTGGCCAGATCCTTGGCAGTTGGTGCATATCTCTCCATGAATCGTTCACCCTCGGAATTCAGGAGATATCCACCCTCACCACGTGCACCTTCGGTAATCAAGCAGCCTGCTCCATAGATACCAGTGGGGTGGAATTGGACGAATTCGAGATCTTGGTTGGGAAGACCGGCACGAGCCACCATAGCCATTCCATCACCTGTGCAAGTGTGGGCAGATGTACAGCTGAAGTATGCGCGTCCGTAACCGCCGGTTGCCAAAACTGTGTTGTGTGCTCGGAATCGATGCAGGGTACCGTCCTCTTGGTTGTAGGCAAGAACACCCTTGCATTCGCCATCCTCCATAAGTAGATCTAGCGCGAAGTACTCAATGAAATAGTTTGTGTTGTGTCGAAGAGATTGGCCGTAAAGTGTGTGAAGAAGAGCGTGTCCAGTTCTGTCAGCTGCAGCACAACATCGGTACGCTTGTCCACCTTTGCCGAAATCCTGCGATTGACCTCCGAAAGCACGTTGATAGCTGTTGTAGAAGTGAGCACGGCTCTAAGAAAAGCTCGAGAAACTTACATCTTGCCATCGTCAGTTCTTGAGAAGGGGCATCCGTAGTTCTCGAGCTCAATGACCGATCGAGGCGCCTCTCGGGTCATGTAATGGATAGCATCCTGGTCTCCAAGCCAATCCGAACCCTTGACTGTATCGTACATGTGCCACCTCCAATCGTCCTTGTGCATATTTCCCAGAGCAGCATTGATTCCTCCCTGGGCTGCTACCGTGTGACTTCGGGTTGGGAAGAGCTTGGATATACACGCGGTGTTGAAACCAGCCTCGGCAAGACCAAAGGCTGCCCGCAGACCGGCTCCACCAGCTCCAACGACAATCGCATCATATTCATGATCCTAACGTCTGATTAGAAAATGTTCTCCAACCATTGCCCAAGATACCTACAATCACCGGGTACTTCCTACTCAGCAACGGCGAGGCTTCTTTGGCACGGAGAGGCTGGGCGTGTGTGATGTAAGTCCTCCTCAATGCCTTTGACAGCATTGAGGCCGGTCTTCGATGTACGGAATTGAGCTTGTACATCGTGAACTGGAGTGAAGCAAAGAAAGATGAAGGTTGTGGCTGGTCGGAGGCAATTCAAGATCGCGAAGTCTGAATTAGCTGATGTCGTCCACACAAATGCTCTAGCAATGGGCCAATCACAGCGCGGGTCTTGTTGCTTACAAGTCCCGGCCCATTTTCTGCCGACCGAGGAGCCGAGAGAGTGGAACGTCACGTGCGCCTCGGAAAAACACGGCTGCCGTCTCCCATCGCGCTTTCATCGCATCTTTCACTTTCATCTAGACATTAACAACATCAGCAGGGAATCGACGCCCATTGATATAAAATCGTCTCGCCTTCCTTACGTCCTATCTCATCTGTATATATGAATCCGAAGGATCTATGAAAGTCACTCGCATGTACTCCTCACCGTGGGTTAGACACGCGACTCGCAACGCGGCAGGGTCAATATCAGCGAACACCCCAAAGTGACGTCTTTCTTCGATAGCGGTTTCTCATATACACTTCTCGTTTCGGAAGTTCACTAGAGACACACGGATTTCTATAGTCTCAACTGTACAGAATAATTGTGCGTGAGCGGGTGTTGGATCAGACAACTCAACACACCACCCTTCGGACCCAACATCGAGAACTAATCAACTCCCTCTGGCATTGACGGTGCTTACGCTCAATCTCCACGGTACCTTAGGGAAAGTTGTCTCCGTCCGAGTGGCTTTACGTTTCCCCCCGTCCTGATTGACAATTCTTTCATCCGCGCATCGTCGCGTTAGCCTTTCATATATACCCCATATATACCATTGCAGGCAATTGAGCTCGAGTGAGACTGGCCCCACATCCCCGTGCTCTGTTTGGTTCAGAATTGATTGTACACGATGCTACAATGCCTCGTGTTCGAGCCATCCAGACCCCGGATATCGTCTAGGTTCAGCCTTCGGCAAAACCATTTCGCGAAATGCGGAGGCTCTTTGCCGCAGAGGCTGTTTCCATGTATATTACCTTTCCATATACTTCTACCTTCACACTTCATATTCGGCGGGAACGCTGGCCGCAACGTACTCATTCGGATCGCTCAAAACCAAACGGGTAATTTCCTTCTTCCAAATGTTCATCAATCCCAGTCCTTGACCTAGTAAAATGCACTTTGTTCTGTTCCGCACATTGGTTTCTCACCGTTTCCCCTTGGAAGGATTCGATCTACTCCTTCCAATGGCAAGGTATGTGGAATCACCAGGTCGTTGGTTCTTCCAGAGTGGCAAATATAAAGTCATGACCCATTCGCCTTAACAAAAAAATTGTCGAAGCTTGTGTGCACCTGGATTTCATCTGCTAGTGTAGTTTGCTATCAAGATGAAGACGACTCATTTCTTGAGCGGCGCTCTAGGCGTTGCTTTGTCTTGTAAGTTGCAGCACTCGTTCTCGATTCTCCTTGTACTGAACGATGCACAGTTGGGAATGTCGTTTTGGCGCAGGATTATGCTACTCATGGCACATTCACCGAGCCCAATACCAATATCTCCTTCTATACCAGCATCGAGGCCGATGGGACAATCTCAGGCGACGGTGATATGTCAACTGTTTCCCAAGGAGGTTTTACGTTCGGTATTGCTCTACCAGGAAATGCTGCGACAGTCGATTCACACGAATACATTGGTCTCATTGTATGTTTCGATTGAGTTATGAGCGAAAGAATCAACGCTAAATGTATCATAGGTTGGCTCCCTGTTCAATGGCTCAGGATGGTCGGGTATTGTTCATGGTGATAACACTGGTGCGGGAATGCCCAATCACTTGATGCTCCTTGCTTGGCCTACTGGAGTTGGAAACACCATTGCGACTTCTTTGAGATACTCCGTGTATGTTACCCATTACCGATCTGTCGGTGACTTGGCTGATGTTGTTTTGAAGATCATACCAGGCACCAACAGATTATAAAGGAAGTGCCAAAGTCACACCAATCTACTCGTCTGTCAGCGCGAAAAGCTTCACATTCATCTACAGATGTCAGAACTGTCTCATCTTTGATGACCCAAGTCAACCAAGCTTCAACACATCAACGAGCCAGGGAACTTTCGAGCAGGGCTGGGCTCAGTCCACTGTGTCACCCGCTGATAAGACCAATTCTGATTCCCGGGTCAGTCAACACAATAATGGAATGGGCGAGTTCCAGATCATAGTCTCCAAAGCCGCAAATGCTGCGTACGCAAAGTGGGCGGGAATATCCTCCACAGCTCCAACCTCCTCCTCAGCATCAGCTGCCCCTACTGGGAACTCCACCGCCACCGTTGCCGCTCCCACTTCTACAGTCGCTGCTGCTCCCACTAGCAGCGTTTCTGCTACCCCAACTACATTCAATGGAGTTCCGGTTCCTTCTGCGACTAGCTACGACTATGTTGTTGTTGGTGGAGGAGCTGCTGGCATCCCAATTGCAGACAGGCTTTCTGCTGCAGGGCACAGCGTCCTTCTCATTGAGAAGGGAGTTGCCTCTTCAGCTCGATGGGGTGGAAGTGAGTTCTATTATTCTTCTTTGATGATCCAGACTAACATAACACAGCCTATCGACCTGAGAGTGGATGGTTGGACGGTTATAACCTGACGTGGTTCGATATTCCTGGCGAATGTAATAGAATCTGGAACGGCGGATCACCAGGAGTTGCTTGTACCGATACCGACCAGATGGCTGGGTGTATTCTGGGAGGAGGAACTGCTGTCAACGCTGGTCTCTGGTGGAAGGTGAGAACCCACTGCAGCAATCCTCTGGATACGCAGCTAACTTTCGGGTAGCCTAACCCCCCTGATTGGGACTATAACTTCCCCGATGGATGGAAGTCCGAAGATATGCAGGAAGCTACTGAACGAGTGTTTTCAAGAATCCCGGGAACTGATCATCCCTCCCGGGATGGAAAGCTCTATGTGCAATCCGGTTTTGACATCGTCAAACAGGGCCTCGCCTCCGCCAATTGGACAAGCGTCACAGCCAACGATGTTCCGGGCCAGAAGGATAGGACCTATGCGCACACCGAGTATATGTACAGCAACGGCGAACGTGGTGGCCCAATGGCAACATATCTCGTCTCAGCAAACGGCAGAAGCAACTTCCATCTCTGGTTAAACACTAGCGTCGAGAGAATCCACCGCATCGGAGGTCATGCCACCAGTCTTGATGTCATTGCAACCAACGATGGAGGACATGTTGGTACTGTTCAGTTGACCAACACCACAGGCCGTGTCATCCTGGCTGCTGGTGCTTTTGGAACCCCCAAGCTTCTGTTCAGAAGTGGCATCGGTCCTAGTGATATGCTCCAGCAAGTTCAACAAAGCCCCGATGGCGCAACCTTCGTCAAATCCAGCGACTGGATTGACTTGCCCGTCGGCTACAACCTTGCAGATCATCTGAACACCGACTGTGTGATTTCACACCCCAACATCTCTTACTATGACTGGCCAGCAGCATGGGACACCCCAATCACCGCCGACAAGCTAAGTTATCTTAACAACCGAACTGGTCCTCTCACCCAAGCCGCTCCGGACATCGGGCCCATGATGTGGGAAGTGATCAAAGGCCCCGACGGAATCGACAGACAAATGCAATGGACATCTCGTGTCGAAGGCTCCAATGGCGTGCCAAACGGCAACTCCATGACCCTGTCCCTTTACCTTGGACGTGGTTCCGTCTCTCGTGGCCGCACCACCATCGGCAAGTCCCTGAACATGGTCGTCAACACTCTCCCCTATGGTGACCCAAACGATCTGACTGCCGTCGGATGGGCCATTGACAACATGGTCAATGCACTGAAGACTATCCCAAATATCACCATCAATCTGCCGCCGCCAGGCGTATCTGGTGCCGACTATCTCAAATCGGTTCGTCACTAACCTTTTCTCCCTTCTTCATCCTCTAACAATTGCAGATCCCACTCACCTATGCCAACGTTGGCGCCCGCCGCGCAAACCACTGGATGGGCACCGCTAAGATGGGAACTGACGACGGACGCCTAGCAGACGGAACCGCAGTCGTAGACACCAACACCAAGATCTACGGCACCGACAACATGTTCGTAGTCGATGCCTCTATCTGGCCAGGCATGCCATCCACAAACCCTTCCGCTCTCATTGTGACGGCAGCCGAGCGGGCATCCGATCTGATCCTGGCTCTTCCTTTCCCCAAGAAGAGCACCGTCGTGAAGAAAGGAGGTCAGTGTAACAGCGGTAGTTATGGCACAGGGTGGTTCGGGTGGTGGGGCTGGGGTGCTGGTACTAGTAGCGGGAATAGCTTGACGTGCGATGGAGGGTTGACGTGCAAGGCTGTCAACTACTTTTATTCCGTTGTACGTCGACGACGAAATTCTCCAGGCATCATGCCGGGCCGCAGGGCCAAATCACACCTCTTCCTTCCCCTTGCATCCATTTCCCCCTCCCTTTCCCCACACCCCCCTTGGGAATTTCAATCGGCTGACTTTTGGCAGTGCATGTGAACGAAGACAGCAACGAAAGCGCATAATCGCCAAGCCTCGAGTCGAGGAAGGGGCGCTAGAAGGCCTTAATGAGGGGATTGAAGAGAGAAGAAGAGGGAATTCCAAAAATCTAATTTGTACATATATTTCTCTTCGTGTACCCGAGATGGAGAAGGAATGGAGCTTCCTGGTCTCATTCTCTCAGTCTATTCTCTATTACCTGCCCTACGCATGTGAAGCTACAGTGTTCATTCCATCGCCAATTCGCACTCGGGGTCCGACGGCAGCTCCCCATCACCGCACAGAAAGCAACGCGCGGGTCGGATAATCAAATTGCAGACGTAGCTCAATCAAACACAATCCTTTCACTTCATCTGACCTCTCGTTCTGGTGGCGGCCGATCGTTCCTGAACGGGGCGTTTAGCCAGTAAGGCTGAACGGCTTGTCGGGTCCGTGCCGCTGTTTCCCGCAGGAAGCTTTTGCCTCTGGAACCGATCTCGAATCTGGGTGGGAGGGTAGCGATTGGATACTTCGTGAGCTGTATATTGAACGGCATGTTGGTCATTGGGAGCAAACTACGAGGGGCTAAAAGAAGTGTGGAGAACCTTGGGACGGAGACGGGTTCGTACTCGTAAAAAGGGGCGAGAGCAGGAATGGTATAAAGATTCCAAATAGGGTGGCGGCTTACTTCAAATGAGTTGGATGAGGGGCGGGGTTTAATAAAAGGATATGGTAGTCCACTAACGAGGTGGACTAAGAAGAGGCAAAAAGTGTAACTACGTTCAGTCGTCTCGGACGGAAATGCTATTTGAAGTTGAACTTGGTTCAGAGATGTGAGTTCAATGAAACAAATTACATATTGCAACATGGGAAAGATCCATACATACTGACTTCAAGGGTATCAACTATTGGAAGTCTGAAGTCCATTTACAATATTTGCTGGTCAGCTATTGGCCACGCCCTAATATCACATGTCTCCTCATCTGTAGTGACTAGCAACTTCCAAAGATAAAGTCAGGCAAAATGCCTAGCCACTTTTGTTCCACCCTCCGTATTCTCCTCGGTATTAGTATAATCACCCCTGTCTGCTCAAGAACCGTAACCCAGCTTCCGAACAGCCACTTTGGGAACAGCACACTCAGGATGCTTTGCTGCGCGATCTTAAAAGAATTTGGAGAGAAAATCCACGACAGGCTTACCCGCTGGCTTTCTAAGTAGTATAACCAACTATGAAAGACTGCGCAGCTACATTTAGAGCACAAACATCCCCTCTCTCGAGAAAAGCACCGTGGGCTCCCCCCGCATCTGATATTATCAAATTTAAACAAGGTCATTGACCCATAGGGGGCATCAATTCTAATTGAAGATAGGATGACGTCGAATGTGACAATACGGCCACTGTTTTCTTGAGATTAAGGGTCCCTGAATAAGAGTAGAGATAATCGTTACCATCACGGCTGCTTCCGCTCCAACTGGGAACGTCTCAAAATGCGGAGGCATCTGTAATTTCTGAAGTTCTATTGTGATTAGCTATACCTTTGGAATATTATATTACAAGGAAGGCCTAAAAGATAATGTTCAAGACTGGAGCCCTTCTGCAACTATTCAAAGCAAGCCAAGGGCAATTCCACAAGAATTCACTAGAATCCTTGAAGTTCTAACTGAAATGAACATGGTTGATCTCGTAGAACAGATCTTGCTTTTGCTAGAAGAAATTGAATTTTCAGGCGTTGAATTTCGAGTTCGAGGAGGGAGGGCTCGGATATAAGTGCTTTTGGAAACAAAGTCGAGAGTAACGGATCTGCTCTGCTAAAGAAATTATAATATGTTAACATATAATGGACTCTATAGAGGCAAGATAACGAGACAGCATTTGAACGAAGTTTTCTTATTACACCTTGTATTCTATTCTTGACGTGGGATCATTCATGGCCCAATGGCAGACAAAAGACTATACCTTCATTGGTTTTTGTTTGTTCTTTACCAGGTAATAGCAAACGGAGAGCCTTATCGTCCTGACTTATCGTTGATCTTTTTGCCAGAGGTACTTGTGCATGGAAGTGAGGTCTTGACATGCAAATAATAAAGTAGCAGGTGGAAGACTATGCCCATGTTGACGTCGTGATAGCTCTTAATTTTTATTTGCGCCTAGAACGTAATAATGCTGGGAGCAGAACACATTGGTCATGAGTCGTCCAGTCATTAGAATCCGCCCCCTCAATTTCACCTTGTCTATCAAAAACTCTCCAAACTCCTCCATGAGATGATTCGCACAGTCAAGCATCTCATCCACTCCACCCAAACGCCTCAGACCCATACTCAATAAATATCCTGTCCATATCCCCCTCCATTCGCCGAAAACCCATCCATCCCATCCGCGCGCTCGAGTAAAATCATCGGGTCCCACGTATCGGGCACGGTATAATACACGTTATCGACCACCGTGGCGATAGGTCCGTATTGGCCGATGATACCGCCGCATGTAAAATCGAATGAGTTTTCTCCTAGGTTTTGCCCCAGATTGGGTGGTGTAGAAGTGTCGCTATGTGTGAGATCTAGATTTTGGCTTTGGTTTGGATGGGATGGGGGAGGGGAAGTGTAGGCTGCGAAATCGAAGGCTGCGTTTTGCCACGGCTGGGGCTTGATTTCTGGAGCTATATATTGTGGAGTCCTTGGCTCGTGTAAGAGTGAAGGAGAATGTGATGAGGGTTTAGCATCGACGTCTTTGTGTAGATTCTCTGCTCGAAGCATCAAGCGTCCAATGAGCTCTTTCACGGGACGAGCGAATGCGTTCGAGGCTTCAATAACGGTTAACCTTGCAATACTCTCTTTAACATGTGCCATTGCGGTCACGAACAACTCTTGATTCTCGGCCGGATAGGCGATGAAGACAACCATAATTGCCGCTGCTGCTTCGAGCGTGAAGAACGCAAGCGCGTACAGTTTGTGATGCTGAACACTAATGGTGCGAAAGTGTCGTTCCTGTGCCTGCAGGACCTGAATCCCGCATTTGATGACTTCGGTCCGGCTCTGGGGGTTGTGGAACATGGCGTAGCGGTTCATGACTAGGAAGGAGAGGTTGGTGGTGCCGCAGCTGTACTCGCGCTGCGTCTTGATCCATGGATGCTCGAGATCCCACTGTGTGTCAGGGTTCTTGAAGCGGAATGCTGGTGGCAAATCTTCAACCAGGTTGCGCATCTTCTGTTCGTATTGCTGGATTTGGGCATAGTTGTGGGGGCTAAATTCGCCGTGGATCAGCTTCGCAACACCAGGGAGTTGGGAGAGCATTTGGTATTCTATGAGGCGGTGCGTGAATTGCGTCGGTTTCTCATTTGGTTGTCTTTCTATTGGCACGCTCTGAGACTTATCGATGGGTATTGGAGCGTCCAAAGGTAGCGTGATCGACCAGTTTCCGGCGTTGGCCTTTGAGGGCTTGCCTAACACGATGCTCATTTGGCTGGCATATAATCAGCTTTCATTTCATCAATAGAGAAAGTACAATGTAGCTTACCTATCCCAGAGCCAAAGATTAACCATTACTCTCCGACGCATCTCATGGTACCAGAGCTTTGGGGGTGTAAGCTCAACACTCCCCGTCTGCACTCCATCGCTCTCCTGGTGGAGTCCAATCTCTTCAGCGTCTGCGACGACTTGGCCCACCATCCTATATGCTTCAAGTACGTAGCCAAAGCTTTTGAGTAAGGCAACCCTGAGGAAGCCAGCTTGCACTGAACTGAGGTTCAAACTCTCCTTCTCAAACAGGGCGAGCATTTCGATACCAGAATCGCTATAACTCTTGGCCAAGTCATCGAACGATCTGCCCAGTCGAAGGTCATCTAACGATCGATCATAATCTGGCGGTAGGAATTGGAAAGCAGAGCCGACGATTTGGAAGAGGAGAGATGGAAAGGTAAAGACATCAGATGAGATTTCTGGTGGATCTTCAGAGAAGATACTGGGCACGGCTTTGTAAAAATCGGTGAGCTGTGGCATGAAATAATTCTGGTCGACGATGCTGTATTGCCAATTAACTTGTTCGAAGAATATGTCTACCAGAATGTAGATGTAAAGTCTAGGAGGAAGTCGCCTGAGAAGGCGAAGGTAATTGTCGTGATAAGACGGTGACCTTGGCATAGTAATGCTAACACGGTCGTTCTGGAGAGTGTTTGAGGCTGAGTCGACTCGAGACAGTTCATTCAAAATGGCAAGCGTGTGATTACTACCCATCTTCGAATATCCGAAGATGCTGATGTCTGGGGTCTTTTGAGCGTCCGAACGTCGCAGGTCAGCTGAAAGGCTCTTCTTTGAAGCCCCCGTTCCCTGGTTGGTGGGGCAGATGCGGCGGGATGATCTACAATAGAACAATAGAGATTAGTATTCATTAAGACTTTGGAACATTTGCAATTTGGGAATCCATACGCCACTGCAGCCTCTTCGTATTGGCACGATTCATGAGTATCACGACGCACACAGGTCGAGCATGGCGTTCGACGGTCACACTAATCACAGTTAGATATAGCTTCGTAATAGTGAACCAGACATGTTATGAGTAGGGAGGGCAGACTCTATATTTCCCCTGTCGGCAATTGGTACAACTGAAAGAGATCCGGTTCCGCTGTTTTCGGGGGCGTTGACTCTGCATGATGCGAACGGGATTGGGAGGCTGTAGATGAAGCTAACTGGCGCTTGATAAGTTGCCAAATTGTTGTTCTGTCGAAAGATGCGAGACCGAGAACGGAAATACGACGCTCTTCTTCAATGTCAGCACTGCTCATCATCACGAAGGACGTCTGCATGTGCGACTCGAAGGATGGGTGTGCCGTTCCCCGCAGCAGTCAGCAGCTGAGTGGTTCGACAGGGATGGCGGTGGAGCCTGCATGTGAAGCCAACCAGCCACAGCCCTCTCGTCGTTTCCCGTAAATTCGAACAACCGAAAGCGCAGGGGTTAAGGAGGTACGTCTCGGAGATGTAAGATCGGAGATCCAAGCAAAAGAAAGCAGATATCTAAGCTAAGGATCGAAGTGTATATAGCATATAGGCAGGCTGATCCCCAAAGTAAAGGCAAGTATTCTCATTATTAGTTCAATAATTAGCCTTGAAGACCAAAAGCAAATATACATGCACCTCTACTCAAACGGAGCCTAGCGGCGAAAGCTTTCTCCAAAACCACTAAACTCATAACCATCCCACATGCCACATACTGTGGTAAACATCCCGTCGGTTACGGGAAAAAAGATCAATGCCTGGCTCTATGAACCAGCAAATCCCGGTCCCCATGCTGTCCTTGTGATGGGAGGAGGAATTGGCACTGTCAAGGCTGGCGGACTTCCACCCTTTGCCGAAGCTTTCCAAGCCGAGGGTTATGCTGCTCTGACACTTGACTATCTCTCCTTCGGCGACAGCGAAGGCACCCCTCGAAATGTTCTCAGTCTGTCACAAGAGCTACAAGACTTCCGCGACGTGATCGCCTGGGTCAGGAATAATCTAAGCTTCGACAACGAGAAGATCGTTGCCTGGGGCAGCAGCTTGGGAGCAATGAACCCCACGGCATTGATTGCAGAAGACCATGCCCTTGCAGCCGCAATCGTGCAATGTCCAGCAGTCGACGGTCTTCTTGCAGCACTGCAAGTTCCTCTCTGGCGGTCACTACCGTTGACATTTCTGGCTTTGCTTGATACGGTTGCCTCTTGGGTTGGGCTGGGTCCAATCTATATTACAACAGCGAACACCGGAAAGAACAGAATGGCAATGCTCTCAGATTACGACGTCCCAGATGGCTGGACTCGCCTCATGCCAGAAGACGGTAGTCCATTTCTCAATCAGATCGCTGCCCGCGGTCTCTTCTCGATTCTTGTTCATCGGCCAGGCCGTCGGACTGGACGCAGCATCAAGCCATACCTTGCTGTCTGCACCGAACATGATACCGTGGCAAGCCTCAAAGGTGCTGAAGATGCCGCAAGAAATGCGCCACTTGGCGAGATTGCAAAGGTCAAGGGAGGACATTTTGACGTGTATAAAGGAGGAATTTCTTATGAGGAGGGCTTGAAAGCTCAGCTTGAATTTTTGAAGCGCGTTGTTCCCTTGTCCAAAACTTAGATCGTGGAATAGTGTTGTTGGGCGTAATGTACAGACTCATGTTGGTTTATCGATGAGAAATGAACATATAATTAATGCAGCATATATTTGTGTTTAAGGAAAGCATGTTGAGACGCGTCCTCGCCAACGAGATGTTCCTTCCCCACGACCCCGCCGTCATGAATGCGAATGCGAAATATGCTCCAACCCCAAACCGTCAACTCTTTCATCTTACCTGACTTTCACGACAGCACAACTCTGGGAAACGAGGGATTACATAAGGAAATTATTGGTTGAGAATTATTCTTAGAAAAGAGTTCTCTGGGGTAAGATTGATCAGCGCGGCGCGGGTTACAACGGTAGACTCTGCCTCCTACTGAAAGTAGATGTAGGTAACGAACCATGGATAGCTTCCTCATACGACTATCTGAACCTTCATCCTTGCCGCGATCTCCTCTAAATCTTTGTCAGATACAGTTCACTGCATTTCTCAACCTCTGGTCCCTTGAGTACCACCTTCTCTTTCTGGATGGAGGACGAGGAACAGTGTCAGCGTTCGTTGTTTTAACCGACGGGTACGTACATGCAAATAAGATTGACGGCGATCGCTTCTCGCCTAGCCCAGAATTATGTCAATTCTTTTTAGTGGCGTTCACCAAAATTTATGTTTGAGAATCGGGTTTTGCGGTGCAATCTCTACTCCTTTGCTTCCTTTCATTGACAAAACCACTCGAATAATGAGTTTTAAGTGGCGAGTTGAGGAAGTCATGAATTGCACCTTAGGGCTGAATCGAAGTCGATTTGGCAGGTGCTTCGGTAAGCGATACAGGGAGCTGTCTGACAGCATATTGTACCCCTGAGCTGCAAGTGCCGTGTCTCTCTTTTCAACTTATTTCAAGTTCTTATAAACTTGGTTCCTTTATGAGAAGCATTCAGTCAACTTCAAAAGTTCAAGCCAAACAAGATGATTTCAAAATATCTTGCCCTCTTTATAGCCACCGCGCAATGCGCTTCCAGCGCAGCTTTCACATTACCTCTCGTCAAGAAAACCATCCCAAGCTCGAGTCAACATATTCGCCCAGGCCATCACCGAGGAACAGGCAGCTCTTTCGAGTTTTCTTACGAGGTGAGATAACTGCCCACAACTCCTGCTTCCCCAGCTAAAATGAAAACAGGGATGGTGGTTCGCAAACTTCACCATTGGGGCGACCTCAGGACTTGAAATCCTAGTCGACACCGGCTCCTCAGACGTGCTACTCAATCCGGGAAAGTATAAACCCTCACCCGCATCCCAGACCATGAACTCGAACTTCACCATCGAATTCGGATCAACGAATCCCGACGGTTCTGGATTCGAAAATGTAAGCTCACTTCCATCGCCCAGCTCATATATAAATAATTCTCACAAACAAGGTCACCGGCCCAATCTTCAAAGACCTAGTAAGTCTCGACGGAACCGGACTCTTTGTAGCCTCGCAAGCGCTAGGCGCCGCAACATTGGACTTCTGCCCCTTTGACGGCATCATCGGACTCGCAGATGATATCCCAATGTTCCCGGACTCGCTCAATTCCACGACCTGGTTTGCAACCCTGTGTCACCAGGGGAGCCTCGATGAATGTCGGTTCGGTCTTGCTCTTGAGACGGATGGGACTGGGGAGCAATATCTGGGTAAAATCGAGCATGATCGTTTTGAAGGAGACTTGAGTGTCACTTCTGTGTACTATGATTTTGAGTATGAGGCTTATGTCCAGTGGTTTGCGATGGGTGATCTTGCAGCAAACGGCGAGGTTGTGGGGAGGGATTCCGTTTTCATCTTTGATAGCGGGACAAGCGTGATCATCGGGTAAACTCTTCCTTTCGTCATAACAGGGAAGATGCTAACTAACATATTAGCCCGGTGGATGGTGTCCAAGCCATGTTCGATGCAGCGGGCATCCAATCAGTTCTCACACCAAATCAGACAACAGATACGTTCCCAGAGCTAACCGGCTACTATCCATGCGACAATCCCCCTAATTTCGGATTCGGACTTCCTTCAATCACAAACGCAACGAGTGCAAAGCAGCACCATAACCAGACCATCAGTCATCAAAGCACGATCTTCGAGATCTTGCCCGAGGCCCTGAAGTTTAACTCGACGGGAAATAATTGCACCGCGTCGATTTTCGGAAACGACGAATTTGGTAATGGGTTTTGGCTTATTGGCCAGAGTGAGTCTTTAGCCCTTAGTTCATTTCTTTATGTATGGAAGTTGAGAGGCTAACTGTCTTTCGCTAGCTTTTTTTCAGGGGAGGTATATCGACCATGATATCTCGGGGCTCACGATGGGATTTGCGAACCTCAAGTGAGCTAGAGAATCTTTCCTGGAATTCAACCTCGCTTGTACTAGAGGGTAGGTCTACCATCTACAGGTCCTATAGAGGATGAGCCTCGCTCTATACAATCCAGACAAAAATTCATGGGTCTAGCTTCCTAGTATAGAAATATTGAAATTAAAGAGACCTAATTCTTAATAAATAATTCGTTAATCTTTGAAGGTAAATTTTGAAGAAGCTTACTATTTGGCGGGATCGACAATCGTTCCCAAGAAGCAGCAATAAGATTATCCCACTGAATGATCTGAGTATTTCACAAGAGGCCCATTCCTCCTTCATCGCTAAAACAAGCACACCAACGAATCCCAGGCCCGTTCCGACTCATCAACCTCCGCTGTTGGCTAGCCGCGCAGCGCCAAACTGGCCCCGACCTTAGCTCTGTACTCTTCTGCCAACCGGCTCGATGTCACCATTTCTACCGTGCGATCTAAGGCCGTCCAGACCACAAACTTGACGTAGAAGATCCGCGCTTGGTCACCCTGTGAATGTGCCTGCCGTTTGATTATCTGCGACGCTTTGCGGACGTGTTCTCTGATTTGAAGATTAGTAGTGTGAGCGTGGATTGTATGGCGGATACACACTTATAGGGCTGAGGGAGTAGCTGGTTTAGATCAATATGCACACTTCCTCCATTCTCACTAGTTATGGGGCAAGTGAGGTGGCGCCTGATGGAGGGCTAGACAGACCAAAAAGACTTGCCCTTAGATTTTTTTTAAATTTCATTTTACAGATATCTCTGCCTGCTTGAAAGTAGGATTTGATTTAAGGCTTGACAACCAGCTAGTGTAAGAAAACTTCAGAATGCTAGCTTAAATTATCTAAAAGACCCTAAGCCGCGGTACCCAGCCTTTTTCGCATTGGAAGCATTAAAATGATCGTTCAGACTTGGCGCGATATAAGCTACATACCTATTATCAATAGACGTACAAGAATATATGGTATGGACTAAAGAGCTTACTCTAACGACCGTCTGCAAACCTCTTCCCTCTCACTCTAGGTTCCTCCACTCTTGCCTTTAGATCTCAACCCAAAACGGAGTTCCTCGCTACTTTCTTGCAGTCTGCTTTCATTTCGCTCAATGGGCTGATCAGGGCGTTGCTTAGTATAATCCACGCAAGCTGCGCATTGGATAGAAGGCGGATTAGCCCACAAAAAGCTACCGTCGCTTGTTCTGCAACGGTTGTTCTGCAAGCCGATACAATATGGCATCTTGCTGTGATAAGTTTGGAAGAAGGGTTATTAGTGGGTTATTGAGGAAGAAGCTTGACTTGTGAGAAATTAGAATGGGAGATATTGGTTGGGAGCGGGGAAGGAAGTAGAAGATTCAAATGTTATCGTGATAAGATGGGTGAAAAGCCAATAGTCTACAATAATTGGAGACGATAAGAATATACTCATAGTGAGAAAGTTTAAGTCGTATTGGTTATTGATTAGTTCTTCATAGGAGTAATGGTGTACTCAGCTGAGCTGTTAAGCCTCACTTTCAAAATTTTCAAGCCTTTTGATAGGGGGCCACGGAAGTGAAAAGGGCATATTTTTGTTCCCATCCATCGGTGTCCTTCTTTTTATTAGTTGGCTGTGAAGGACTGGACGGGAGCGAGACACCAATATGCTGTGTAACATCAACACTGCAGCCACGCACATATTGCGCCCGAAAATTGTGATTGTGATTGCGCCTACCAACAGATCTCAAATACCTGTTCGAAGTGATATTAAACTTGACTTGGAACTTCTGACGTGCATCAGGTGGGTACTGCTGCAGCTTTGGCAGGAACAGCGGCCAACAAGAGCTTTCGAAAGCGGCCACTGTACAGCACAACCAACAAAGCCGAGGTGGGCCCGAAAGCACCAACACACATTGCGCCTTCACTACTTCACAAACTAAACTGGCTTGCTAGAAAGCCGAGGTGAGCCCGCAGTACAGCGACACGGCTGCAAGCCTTCAACCGAATCAGAGCCTGCTCATTCGGCGATGGGCCATCTGATACCTAACTTTGCAGATAACGCCGAACTTGGACGCCTTCTGTCAATCGGGCCGTTCAGCACTAACATATTCTACGCGGCGTCCCTGCTTGCTGCCTCGAAGATCGTCTGCTGATCAGATCTAGGTACTCAATAACCTTACTCGCTAACCAATTCGCAAACACAGACGTGATTTAAACCCCGAGCCCACGCCCCACGGATCAACTCATTTTTCTAGTAGCAAGCTTCTCCCTTCAATCAATAAACTTATCGATAGAATCTCCTCGTTCGGCGTCAGATCAACACATGTCTCGAGCAATCGCGATGCCGGCTATCCCGGTCTCACTTGCCGACAACTCGATCCGCCTCCCTCTCGAAGATGGAGGGTTCCACGTCCACATGACGATTCCATTGTCCCTCATAGGGCACTTCGACCCCAGAATCCTCGAGTGCCGGCCTCGCAACCGTTGGCTTGCCAGACTATTCGGAGAGGGCCGCAGCATTCAAGACAAGACCTTCAGGCTCGCTATTCGTCCTGTCTTTCAGATCGCGAGACAACTAAATGGCTTGCTCTTTGGAAGAGAAGAACCTGCTCTAGGTAGCGTTGGCAGCTGTGATGCGGATAATTGGGAACACTTTGGTGGCTCGAACTTTCACTTGACATTTTTCGCCGGAGCTGAGGACGATGATAACGCCAGGGTTTTGGTTTTCGAGGCCAGCGAGAAATTGGTCCAAGGCAGCATCCACTTCTCCGGAGAGGAATTAGGTGAAGAAGAAAAAGCGGCCTGGATCGCAGAATGGATGAGAATGCCGGGGTGGGGCGAACCCGACCCGTTCTACACTCCCCTTCAGTGTGAGTTGGTGTGCAAGAACTCGGTACTAAATAGACTCTACAACGATAGGATGCCTGGCAGTCTCGACGAGAAGGAGTCGGCCGAAAGCTTATTTAGCGAGGACAGCCACGTGGAATTAGAACGCTCAGCCGTGCCCAAGTGTGGCCGCGGCTGGAGGTGTCTTCTCAGCTATATTGTTCACCACTTCGCAACCGACTGACATCTCGCTACAATATCCAACAAGGCTCTGACTAAGGCTACGCCCTCAGTCTGAAAGTACCAAAATATTAGAAATAATAAAGGGGATAAGGGTAAGGCCAATATAACTATAGAAATAAAGAGAGTAAAAGGTGGTAGTTTTGATTAAAGAGAAAAGAGAGTTGCGAGTGAATCGCGACGTTATCCTGTTTCGCTTAGGTCACGTGAGTCTATTTTGGGAGAGGTTTCTGGATGCTGGGAAGGGTGGAATCGCGGACTCTGGTTTGGGTGTATAGGAAACATATTCTGCCATTTCGAGGCTAGGGTATCGCCATGGGCGTGGCGAAAGACTGCTTTGCATATAGCCATGTGTATTTTGCAGGTCTGGCAATACCATGTTCGAAAGTTGATGCAGGCTTCAGGATATAGACCCTGGTGTCCCTCACTCCAGATCTACTTGCAGTCATGGCATCAACATTATTAAACCTCCCCAAGCTTCTGGTATCATACATAGTCTGTAATTCCCCAAGGCGTCGTCATAATACAATACAGACCACCCCATGTGTCCGACGCCGCAGCCTTCTCGCAAACCTCCTGCCTAGCTAACCCTCTCCGCAATCCCACTAACAAAGTCCCTCGCCAACTTCGCAATAACCCTTAGCTCGGCAGGCGTGCTCGAGCCACCAGCATTCGGCTCTACAGGCGGGCTCTTCAGATTCTGCGTCGGCCCATCAAAGCGCCTCCACACCTCGATGAACTTCTGCTGTCCCTCATCCAGCCCAATAGCCTTGAGCACCGAGATCATATTATCATGATCCTTGACCCGCAAGAACTCCGCCGCCTTGACTGCCATACTAGACGGCACGCCCATGCGCTCTTCAAGCTCCGTGTGTATCGCGCCTAGCCTCACACAGTGCAGAATAAGTGCCGCGAGGCCAGCTGCCAGAGCCGTGGCGATCGAGCTGCCGGTCCGCTCCTCGAAGTCATCTGGAAGTGCACCCTCACGGTACGGATTCCGTGATAGCACTTGGTGGCCAGGGACGATGAAGCTCAGGTTCCCTGGGGAGCCGGTGGGCCCCCAGACGCGGCCATCAGCCGTGGCGGCACCGATGCGGAAGATGCGGCGTTGGTCGTAGGCCCATGGATATTCGACTTCGGTCACGGCCCCTGTATCAGCTGCTGCGCAGAAGAGCAGAATGCGGGCGTCGAGCGCTAGCTTAATGGCTTCGCGGAGCTGGGCGATGGAGGTATGGTTTTCTTCTGTTTCTTTCACGGTCCAGGACATGGAGATTATGTCGACCTTTTGGTTGACGGCTGCTATGACGGCCTGTTTTAAGTTGTTCAGTCAGCTATTCTTGCTCAAAGGAAAGGGGAGAGAGGAGTTGAGGAGTGTGTCATGAAACTTACTGCGGCAGCGCTTTCGGCTGAGATCTGATCATAGTTAGCTGTCTGCGTCGCTGGGTTGATGCTGGAGTGTGTTTCGAGCTTGTAGATGTATAGTTTGGCCATCGGACAGACTCTGCAGATCATATCTGCCATGACGGTACCGTGGCCCTTGCTGGAAACATAATACGGGCTCGGGCCGTTCTCGTGGGGATAGCCACGATCGAAGGATTCTCCACCTCTGATCTTCCCACGAAGCGACTCGACGTACGGGTCTGCTCCGTCATCGATTAACGCTACCTTGATATCGTTCTTCAAGATTACGTTCTCGATTCTATCCGGGATCTTGACGTTCTGGATCTCGTCTGCAAACTTGTCCATGCAGTCCAGCCATCGGTTGGACTGTAGGTTTCGTTCATTGGTACTGTTTGGTGTTTTGCTAGGACCAGACTGGACAAGATGCTCGCTGTTTGGGGTATTCTCTTCGCCTTTGTAGACAAGGATTTTCCTCTTCTTTGTTGGGGCGTCCTTGGGGCTGGGGGGCTGTTGTTCTGTTCGGGATTCGTCGATGGTCTCCAGGGTCCTGTCTAATCGCTCTTGGAACGCCTCAATGTACTTCTCAACACGATCGGCGGATTCTAAAGTCTGTCACTTTTGTCAGCACAATTAATGAGCATAATTTTCAACAGTTATATACCTGCTCAGGGTTCCACACTAGGTGCACCTTCTCCAAATTCTCCAGTTTCGGAAGCCCATCTGGTTCACCCCAAGCCCGCAAGATAGCCCGATTACCGCTCCACCGTAAGTAAAGTTCTCTGACATTCCGACAAGCATGGTGTAAAGTCTCGGGACACAAGTCAACCCTGCGCCAGTCCAAGGTCTCGACCTCAAAACGTCTCAAGCATTCTTCGATGGCCTTGTCGCTGTGTGGCGGGTCTTCAAGATCATCAACAGTTACTTTCAGGATATGCTTCACTTTCTTCTGGTACAGCCAGTCAAAGAAGAATGTCAAGTCTTCACGACCCCTTCCTGGTTTCGGCTTCTGGGGAAGCTTTCTCGACAGTGCGGACTCGTTGCTCGGCGGCGGCGGCTTCTGCAACTCGATCCGGCGGAAAGTTACGTATCGGAGCACGTCGTCAAAGCTCATATGATCGTAACTTTGTATGAATGACTCTCGCAGGATGCGTTTTGGTGCTTCGGAATAGTCAAAACACAGATTGATATCTGGAAAGATTGTTAGTATCTGGGCACCCGCGACAACTTTTCTTTATGAGGAAGGATACTCACTGTTAATATTTGCGCCATGGAGGAATCTAGAAGCTTTGAGCTGGTCTCTGATGCTGAGCTTACCATTCCTCTCGAATGTTGATCGCAGGTAATGCAGCTTGAACGTTTTCAAGATTTTGTCGGCGTAATCTGCCCTCCGCTTATCGTCTTCTACGAGTTTCCGAATATTGTCCTCGTCTTTCCGAATTCCTCTCGGGGCGTGTCCCGTAGTTCTTCTCTCTAACTTCTGAGGCTCAAATCCAGTAGAATCAGCAGCGAGTCGGGATCCTACCACAGGGGATGATCCTTCATCGGATGCTGCGGAAGAAGGATGGTCAGACATGATATTTACAGCCAGTGACGTGATATTTGAGCCGCGCCTGCCATTGATAAACATAGGAGCTGTAGGTCCTTTTGTTGGTCCTTTGTCAGGCCTGGTCACAGACTTCTGTATTGGTCCAGTACCCTCATCATTGCCGTAGTGTGACCCTCCTTCCGGTTCATTCTTCCTCGGGTTGGTCTTCAGGCCTTGCAGTGCCACTTTACGAGCCTCTTCATGTGATTTCGGGACCTCACGAGTACCAAGTGATTCAGCTAGCTTTTTGGCCGCTTGAGTGCGCGTATATTGGTGATACTCATACACAGACAAGCCTTTCGGATTCGTCGTGAAGACATCTAATGCGCCGTCACCAGAATCAATGAGCGTCTGTACGATTGTCAATTGGGTCTCCGAGCACCGTGGATATTCGACTGCAAGATGCAGAGGCGTGAGACCGTCCTGGTCAACCGCACAGAGCGTTTTCTCTGATGCCGCCTTGATTAGACGAATGGTGAACTCTTTCTTGAGGGCGTGATATATCGAGATGTGAATGCAATTCCGCATATGCTCGCACGTCATCTGAAGAACCGTATCTAGGTCGGGGACCTCCTTGAGCACCACGTCAATGAAGTCGACATTCTTCTTCACGATCGCAATGTGCAAAGCGGTTTTGCCACTATCATCTTTCTCCTCTAGAAGCGCCTTGTCCCTTTTCACAATGCACCGCGTCAAGGACTTGTGTCCTAATGTGTCCGCTATGATGTGCAGCAGTGTCTGTTGATACGTCTGCGTCTTTCTGAACAATGTACCTCCATACATGGCGAAGAACTCCTGACGGCTCTCTTTGCGTCCCAGATTCAGCTCCCCATTTCGTGCTTTAGCTATGATCTCGTCGAAGGTGGCCTGGACATTGTCCTTTGGGAGGAAGGGCTCGGGTGCCACAACGGTATCGTCGTCTTTGTAATCGTTGTCGCTGTCATCGCCATCGCCATCGTCGCCGTCTCCTTGCCGCGGATCTTGGGCCTTTGCCATTGCTTTCTGCTGCGTCATTCTGTGAGGAGCTCAATCCGCGGCTAGAGAGATGTTGTGACAACGGAGGAGTTCGCATTCTGTCAGCCTCAGCCTGGTAGAGGTGCTGTTTGGTCAGCCGCACCCGTTGGTGCAAGCTTGGAACCGGACGGATCCTTCCTCCTTGCCTTGCAGCAGGCTTTCCTGCAGACAGGGACTCCGTTGCCTGGAATTGGGTCGATCTCCGGCGCGCCCCGCCAAAACGACGCCCCCAGGCGTTGCTGACACAGATCCTTCATGCCACCAAGGTGGGGGCCGAGATGTTTCTTTTTCGTGCTAGAAGTTGAAATAGGCTCCCACATATCCTGAAGGCTGCACAAAGAATGCGACGGTTGAGATGGAAGATATAATGGACGATGCAACGCTTGACCCAGGCAACGAGCTGGAACTAGAGCTGGACGACGCGGACCCAGCCTTTAACATACAGCTTGGGCCTTCAGGCGACCAGGGTAGTGGTTTCCATTTCCAGAACGATCCCAATAAACCGTACCAACGCGAGCGCATCGTCGAGCGCGAAGGCGCCGTCGACATCCGCTGTTCCCTCGTCGATGTTATCCACGGCCTTTTTGCGCCAGACAGCGAGAGCTTCTGCACTCTCTTGGTACTCCAGTTTCGCTTCGATCCTCGCAAACGGGCGCGCCGCCTTGCGCATGTCGATATCGAGCTCAGATTCGCCAGCAGCGTTCCCGGCGGCGCAGACCCAGATGTCCATGCCATCGCCCCGGATGGGCGATTCAGCTTTGCGCAAACGACCCAACATGAGAAGGCGTATTATGAGAGCAAGTTACACGCCAGTGGAGGGATGATAGGAATGGTAGATGCAGGAGGAGCCGTGAAGTTCGGCCGGGAGGTGAGCAGAGAGATGAGGTATGCGACCACGGTGGTGGGCTCGACCAGCGTACGTGGGCGCAATTATGGCAGCCCAAACTCGGTTTCATGGACGTTGATGGAGAATCCGGAGACGAAAACAGGCGTGCCAGTAGCAATGAAGACAGCCATTCTGCTAAAGAGGAGGGACGAGTGCCCATTTCAGTGCGTGGTGTCGCTCAAGGCCAAAGCGGATTGGAGAACTAAGATGGAATGGCTTGTTGGAACAACAAAGCCGGATGATCCTGTCTTGTTTGACCCAACTCTGCCATCGACTAGTGATAAGTATAGTGAGAAGGAGCTGAACCTTGGGGAGCTGGATTTGGAACCCATTTCAGATATCATCATGATGAATCTTGTGGGGGGAGTATTTAAGACGAGGAAGATTGGTGGTGAAGAACTTCGAAAGAACAACATTGCGGAGTTCTAAGTTGGTACATAGATAAATAACTAGTATATAGCAAAGCAAGCATGATTATCGTTCATTCTACGAAATTATGGGACGAGGATACGTAGTTACTTAGGAGCACTCGGCTGTTCTGGTGCTCCTACTGCTAACCAAACTCGCCTCTTACTATCAGAGTTCTGAGATGTTTAAAGCCACCATGATCTACCAGGAGAGTGCACTATACTAGTTTGTAGTGGAGCAAGCATCTATATATATATGGGATTGGGATATATTGTGATTCGGATCACGTGTTAAACTTGCATGTGAGCCTGCTGTCGATAAGGCCCCAACTTCCCGTCGCATCGCAACTAGACGCTCCTTCTCCTTGAGCATTTTCATCACATTTCTCCGCTTATTGTTTTCTCTGTGAGTGCCTCATCCTAAACTTTGGAGCGCAGCTGGTCATGGATTTTGCTGGTTCTTGGGCATGTGTAACCCCTGAAGGAACGTCCCGCCCCGGCGCAGTTGCCACCAGTGAGCCTTGAGTCTCGAGCGCCTCGGAGCCTTCAAAGTTCAAACATACAAGGGTCCCCTGCCCACTCCGAAGGCAGCCCTGCAGCTCCACGATCAACGCGCTGTCAGCCGCAGCACCGTCAACGTGCTCTTCTCCAGGCTTCATCTCTGCATCTCACGATTCATTCTCCCTGCCATACCAAGCATGAGGACTACCTGCCGTTGATCTTGCTGATTGTTCGTTGCGAAGTAGAAGGCAGAACTCACCAGCGATTGTACCGTTGTCGCCATGCTTCCACCAGCGGTCGCACCGGACGAGCCACCACAACCGCCTGAAGAGGAAGAGAAAGTGGTTGAACCCGAGACAACTGAAGACGAAAAGCCCGAACCAAAGCTGCCGTATGAGGTTGAGACAACCGATGGATACGCAGATGCGGATCAAAAGTTTGAGTAAAGTCTCCTTTCCATCTCTTCGCATCACATGACTGACTCTCATTCAGCCTCGTCGCAGTTCATGGGCTCTACAGCAGTAACAAGTCCTGGGCTAGCAAAAAGGAGGGCTCCTGGCTGAAGGATTTGGCTGTTCAAAAGAGCTGGGAAGCTAGAGTTGTTCGGTATGCCTGGGACGCGGAAGATCTGAAGAAAGACTTGTACAGGAGGGATGCAATCACCAGAGAGGCGCTCAAACTGCTGAATAGCGTCGTCGAGTTGAGAAAAGAACAGGTGCAAGTCAGTCACAATGATAAGCTCTCGAAAAGAGAGCTGTTCCTGTTTGTTTGGGGACACGATAGCTGACCAATCTCCTGGGCACAGCCGTTACCGTTAGCCTTCTTTGCGCACGACATAGGAGGCATCATTGTCAAGGAGGTGAGTATTCTATGATGCCATTATCTTTTGACTTTTAATATTGACTTCCAAATATAGGCACTGTTCCTAGCCGGTCAATATGAAAATAAATACGCAGATATTAGGTGCTCTACCCGCGTCATAGTAATTTTCCCGATATCCAATGTCCAAGAGGGCTTGCTAACGCCCATAGGCATTATTTGGAGTTCCTAATATATGCAACTCCCTCCACCACATGGAGGCCAACATTGTCAGATTTCTCGTTACTGACTCTGTCAAAAAACGTGCTCTTCAGGATGCTAGGTCTCTCGCAAAGTCTGTCATTGCTGTGAACGACTCATTTCTGCAGACTAGGATGCTTACCCGAACAACAATCTTTAATGGGATCGCAAAAGATCAAACCTTAGAGGATCAGGTAGGGCTGAGACATTTGAGCGCTCGTAATTCCTGCTAAAGTGCACAGGTATTCGATAACGCTACGACTTTATTCTGCACTCCCTATGAAGTGATCCTTGAGATCAAAAAACCGCACAAAGATCTGATTGATGAACCGGGAGATGATGACGATTTTCATGGACTTGCTACCCTTGGCATGAAAAGAGTTGCAACTTGTACGTGAACCCTCCAAAACTCAACGGCGTTGACATCACTTGTCGATTTACTGACCGAAGAATATAAAACAGTTCCATGGCGAAATGATGGGATGTCTCCATTTATTGACGTTATCGACTTTCAGGCAGTTCCAGTCTATCCGCTCAAGACTCTCTGTGATGTTCCGCATGCGTTCGCGTGGTTGAGCGACAATTCAGTGTTTAAGGAATGGCAAAACAATCGAAACATCGCTTTCTTACACATATATGGCACGCCGAACAGCTCGGAAGTTGCTCAGTACGGGTTGCAAGTCGTCGAAAGTGGTCGAGACAGCCTCTTCGAAATTCTTTATTTCAAATTCGACAAACATGACATACGCCGAAATTCTATTGCTGCTATGGCAAATAGCTTCATGTCCCAAATTCTCAGTCAATGTCGAGATTCTCCAGGGCTGTTGATTAAAGACTTGGAGCCGCCAGACTACAGCGACTGCTGGACTGACAAAGACGCAACTATCTTCCTAGACAAACTCCGGGTCTGTATGGGGAACACTGGACGAGTTACCTGGATCCTGGATGGCCTAGACCAGTGCGATGAGTCGAGCCACTCGTTCTTATCACAGCTCTTGAGCCTTCCAGCGCGATCTGAGCAGTACTTCAAGGTGCTTATCACAAGCACTGATGACAAATACCTACGCCAGACTCTCTCGGAGTTCCCAGTAATTGATGTCCGAGAAGCGCAACCGCCAGTAGGAGTGGTGCCCACCCCTTCCTTTCCATTCATGACCGAAGTGCTCCAAGATCGGCCCCATCTCTCTTACATCGAATCGAGCATTAAAGATCTTGTCAAACAGTGTGGTGACGATGCTCTGCGCCATTTGCTCCTGGAATGGTTTAGGTGCGCTCGACTGCCAACGAAACGGGCGATGGAAGAGGAGATTTCGCTACTTTATCCGCCAACGCCGAGAAAGGTCTGCGAAAGGATCTTACAAATGGTGACAAACGATAGAAGGGCCTGGGCTAGAAAGGTTATGGTCTGGATATTGCGCTCTTTTCGACCGCTGACTCCTGGAGAGCTAGAAATGGCACTCACGATCGATGAGCAATTAGCCGAGCCCGCGCTGGAATTAACTGCTCGTTTCGACTTTATGGGAGAGATAAAAGAGTGTTTTGGACCATTAGTTGTTATTCAAAACGGGGAAGTTCACCTTGGTCATCCATCAGCACGGGACATCTTGCAAGACGCCTCGGGTGAGGTGCCGCGTCCGTGGTTTCTTCTAGATGCCCCTGAAGAAGGGCATAGAAGTATTTCCGAAGTCTGCATCCGTTACCTCGCGTTACCCGACATTAAAGATCAATTGGCTGCTGCTTGCAAGGCATCGCCGAACACTGATCCAGTCTTTGAAGGCCAGCCAGATCTCCTGTCTTACGCCATCCAATTCTGGCCCCAGCACTATCGTTTGGGCTACGAGGTAGTCCCTGAAATTCAGATAACAAAGAATATCTCCAGCTTTCTTCAAGATGGAAAAGCACTTCAACGATGGGCAGCGGCTGCTTGGTACTCCTCCAACCCAAAAATGCGGTCAGATCGGTTGTTCTTATCGCCCTTGCCAGTTATCGCATCTCTCGGCCTCGAAAAACTGGTTCTTGGTCTCATTAAGGGCCAGGAGCGCCACAACGACAGACTTATCGCCATGGCACTTGTGGAAGCTGCCCGGAATGGCCATGCAGGTGTTGTGCAGGCTATTTTGCAAACGTCGAGCATAGATCAATCTGGGCATGTGGAAGCAATGATTGCCGCAGCACGCTCTGCGGAGTTTGACGTCCTCCGAGATGTCTTGGACCATGCAAAAGAGCAGTTTAAAGATCTTCAGTTGCCCGACGTTCTCACATCCCGAGTAGCATTCTTTGGTGTCGATGATGTGCTGGAGTCTCTCATAACAGCTGGTGCACAAGTCAACACGGCTGCTCAACCTGAATTCTCACCACCTCTTCATTGCGCGGTCTTTGGGAATCATATTTCGACCGTCGATATCCTTTTGAAGCAGGGAGCAGAGCATAGCACCCCGAACGCTCACTGGAAGAACTATCCTCCGATTGTCGTGGCAGCTAAATATGGCCGTGGAGCCATGGTCAAAAGACTACTCGAAGCAGGTGCTCCTGTCGAAAGCAAAGACAGTGACGAAAAATCTGCGTTCTGGTGGGCCGTATTGCTCGCTCAGTATGAGGCGATGCAAGTACTTATCGATGCTGGTGCAGACAAAAGCTGTGTTGAGGAGGTACTGATGGAGCAACAGAACTTTCCGGTCTTTATTTCTGGAGTTATGAGTTCTTTCTTGAAGGTCACCAAGGCTCTTTTGAAACACGGCGTGGATCCCAATATCCCAAGGGCGAGGTCAAGTTACCCGCTGTATGCTCTCGGCAGGGCCGCAAAGGCCGGATCCATCGAGATGTGTCAATTACTGATAGAGTTTGGAGCGGATGTGGAAGGCTCGGACGTTGACAAGCCTATTGTGCATGCAGTAATGTCGGGGAAACGAGAGGTGGTGGATCTATTCCTTGAAAAGGAAGTAGACGTCGACGTGCTTGTTGAAAGTGACGACTTCAATCAAACTCCTCTCATCGCGGCAGCGGACCTGGATTTCAAAGAGCTTGCGAGCCTTCTCCTCGAGAAGAAAGCTGCCATCGATAAACCGCTCTCGAACGGAGTGACTGCACTTTTTAGGGCTACGAGGAACGGACACCTTGACATGATGAAGTTGCTAGTCGCTGCTGGAGCGGACGTTAAGACAAAGGCATACGAGAAGAAATGGGGGCTGCTTCAAATTGCCCATGACAAAGGGTTGGATGGACTAAAATTTCTTCTTGATTCAGGAGCGGATATCGATACCACATGCATTGACGGAACGGCGCTCTATTTGGCTGCATACAACGAGCATCCCGATGCCGTGAAGCTCCTCGTCTCACGCGGTGCTAACCCGGAGATCAGATGTGGAGAACAAAAGCTATGGGACGATGGCTACACTCCGCTCCAAGCCACGGCAGTGTTAGGATATACTGAGAGTTTGCGAGCCATTCTCGCGGGTGGTGCCGATACAGAGTTAAAGACTCCAAAAGGCTCAACGCCATTGATGCTAGCCGTCAACAACAACAAGGAGGACTGTGTGAAAGCTCTGCTGGAGTATAACCTTAACCTGGAAGCCGTCAACGAATACAAGAATACAGCACTCTACATGGCTGCTTCCAACACACCTCTGTCTATCATCCAGTTGCTAGTCAACCGCGGCGCCAACATCGAGCATCGAGGCCAAAGCAACTACACGTTCCTCGGCCGGGCAGTCAGTAACAAAAAGCTCGACTATGTCAAGTATCTCATCGAGAAAAAAGCCAATATCAACGTGGTAGGCGGGTATAGGGGTGGTCCCATGCACGTTGCCGCCGCTTCTGGGCAACTAGAGACTCTCAAACTGCTCGTGTCGAAGGGAGGCGATGTCAACCTTGCGGACCCTAACATCAGCGGCACGCCCATCCAAGCAGCTCTCTACCCAGACGCGGGCGAAGTCTACGATGACCCACCAGATGACTGCGATACCATCGTCCGGTATCTCGTCGAGGAAGCAGAAGCAGACGTTAACGCCCACGGCGGCTACTTCGGGTCCGCACTCAACGTTGCAAGTCTAGGAACCCACGAGAAGGCACACGAGCACATACAACTCTTCCTCGACAAAGGCGCAGACGTCAACTGGGCTGACAGCACCGGGCGCCGACCAATCCACTACGCCTGTTTCCGGACCCTCTCGCATGTTCGTCTCTTGCTCGACGCTGGTGCGGATATCACGACCAAGACCAAGATCGGCGTATTGCCCCTCCACATTGCGGTCACAAGCGGCCACCTCGACGTCGTGGAGCTCGTCCTCTCGAAATCGAAACAATTCATCAATGAGCCGGACATCGATGGCTGGACGCCTCTCATGTGGGCTTGCAGGCCAGCTGATAAATGGGGCGCCGCGGCGAGTATCGATGCAGGCGTTATCAAGCTACTACTCTCGCATGGTGCGGATCTATGGTCGAGAGGCAAGAGCGAAGAGCGCGAATGGAGCCCGCTGAAAGTGGCGCGGTACCATGGGGCAAGCGCGGATGTTGTTAAGCTGTTGACGCCGAAAGGACGGAAGAGGAGTACGCGTGGCGAACGCGAAGGCACGCCTGTGAAAGAAGGAGCGATTAGCGGCTGGGATGCGAAGTTCCATATCTCGAAACGCGCACCGAGATTGCCGGGGTATTGTGATGTTTGCTTATTCGTAAGTTCTCCCTTTGCCCCCTCTTCTAGTAAACACTTGCTGATGAAAATGATGTGAAAGGGCATCTTTGGCCAAGTCCACGCTTGCACAGAGTGTTTGGATGCGTTTTATATCTGCTTTAAGTGCTGTAGTAGGAAATCGGAGTTCCATCCCCAGCACGATAAGTGGGAGATTAGAGGCACGGAATATGTGGAGGAGGAGGAGGGCGAGGCGGAGAGTCCGGATACGAGTGAGCATGGAGAGGGCGGTATGGTGGTGCAGGTTGAGGATGATGATGAGGAGGGTGATTGGAGTAATGATGATGATTGAGCGGGAGCCCTGGGGAGGGAGTGGTGATGTAGAAGAGGGAGGAATGTAATATATGTGAGTTGAATAGACAAGGAAGTTGAACACTGGCAACCTCACCGCTATTTATACCCATCTTTCAAACTCCGTGGTACTAACTGAGCTCGAGTACTTGAGTGATTATTTCATTGATCTAATTGCTAGCTGACTGCTTTGATTTGGCGTTGAAAAGTAAACTACCTAACGCCTGGTAAGGTAGTTATTATGCTAGTAACCGTAGTAAAGCAATTGCTTCATGGGCATCCCCAGAGCCGTTCGCCAATCTTGCTAATACCCAACATTCCTAATCGCATCTTTTGGACGAGCTTCATGTCCTTTACCTGGATAGTAACCCGCTTTGCATGAATGGCTCCAAGGTTTGATACTAGAATCAGTTTAGTATACGAAGTAACATAATCAATAGGAATGACTTACACTCAAACTCAGTGAAAAGAAGTGCCTCCGCAGACTCTTGCAAAGCTTCCGCAGCCGAAGCTTCAATACGCATTCCCTCTCCGCCAATATCGGCCACAATCTCCTTTATCAACCTCAAGAATTGTGCCTTTGGGATCAACAACTCAGCAGTGTTCTGATATCTCCTAATTTCTAGAAGAGTCTTGGCTATCAATCGAGTCAGCAAATACCTTAATATCCATACTAATCAGCTTACTGCCAGGCTTCTTCCTATGTCTCCTCGTCGCTTGTGCAGGCACAGTTTTTCCACCGAGCGCCTTGAGCGCCTTGCTTAGACCTGGGGTGGCAGTGGTAGCCTTCTTCTTGAACATGACCTTCTTTTTGGCAGGAGTCTTTTTGACGATAACGGGACGATTGCCACCAGGGACTCGCTTGGTACCCGCCATCTGTGAAATATTCGACTGGAAGGAATTGTAGGCAGAGATTGCGATCACTATCTCCTGATTAATAGAGTGATTGGTATGAAGCAAGTAAGGGGCGTACAGTGAGAAGGGTTGATTGAGGAGCCTAAGTGGTGTGATTGATGGAAGTGTATTAGTTAAGGTGAGCTGACGAAGAAGAGTAAAGGCGAAGTTGTAGCCGAAATAAAGTTTAGCGCGCTTTGAAGGTGAAAGCTTTTCGATATATGGTGAATTTTCGTCCCATAAGTGAATTTGCCTCACCTTACCTAGCTTACCTTCCGATCTCATCCCAACAACAGAACCCTACCACAACACAACCGCAACCGGGACCTGTAAGTTAGTATTCTAATATACTAATCAACAGTCTAATCCTTCTACAGGTCATTCTCAGCGCATATTCTACAGCAACGGACTGTGATCAGCATACCGAATGCGTTGGTGATCGCAAAACACCACCGATTGTCGTCGATTTACATCCAAAGCTAGAGGTAAGTATGTACTGGTATTACATTAATCTGTGTGCTAATCACAACGTTATAGGATAGCAGCGAGATTGCACCCTCCATGCTTCAGTTCCCCCAATCCAAAGATGACTCTACTAACGTGATTCTTGTGTTGAAATTGGATCGTGCCGCAGAGCGATCTTTCGCTTAGGCTTGGTACCACCTCTCAACCCCTATTATAAGCGATATTTTCGGCTATTCAAGCGGAGAACAACTTTGGGTGAAAGCACCCCTACTTGTATCAATTTATATGAAAAGCTGGGGCCTGGCTATACAAGTTTTCTGTGAATGGAAGAAAGCAAGAGATTCTCGTGTTCGATAAGTAAGATGCAGCTCGCTCTCGCCCAAGGGTCGTTACCATGGCACTAATCTATTCCCAATGTGCTGTAGTCTGTACCTTACATCATGTGAGGGAACAAGGCAAGATAAGTGTGAATTCTGGGATTAGTAAATTAAGAGTCATTGAAAGCTTGTGAAATGAGCGTAAGAACGTTCAGGTAGAATATATATATTAGCCAATTCGTAATTACATGACAATAATTGATACAATCGATAGCTGTGAAGCGTACCTGACAGCCAATATAGGATAGCCTTTGTGCCACGGCGCTTGTGGGAGGTTGGAAAGGGGTGTCTACATATTCGAGAAAACGGAAATTGACACACTCATTGCCATTTGGCGTGATAACATACCTCAATCTGCGACTTCTATTCCAACACGCTCCTCGGAAGCAACACCTATAACGACCTGCCTGAGCGAAACATACCAAATAAAGGTATTTCCAGGCCGGTACAGTTGCATCCTAAGATAGTTTGGAGTTTCGCCGTTGAAGTTATCCAATAATTCAGTTGTCAGCATGATGCTCAGCTCTTCAGGGGTAAGAGTCTGTGTAATTGAACTAGTTTCCTGAAAGGCGGCGGGGTTACTGATACATGGGTTGAGTCCACGACTGACGGTGAGCTCCCATGTCCATTGGCCCCAATTAGGGACGATAGAAGAGGTAAAAATCCTTGAGTTCCACGAGACAGGAGTCCCTGAATGGATTTCAAAGTCTTGTTGAGTCCCGGCTGTATATTCTGCTACTATTGGATCAACGAGAGTCTGCGCATTAAATATTGTGAGAACGTTGTTGTTGTCCCTGGCCCTGGGGAGCGCGGCGAAATTCAACGGGTTGACGGTCCAATCCTGGGTTCCAATGGTATGCACAGAACCCCCAGCTCGTTTCAAAAGAACACCTGTATTGTCCCGCTTGGAGGGATTGCTCGGAGATCCCGTCATATACATGTTTACGGTACAATCCATCGCGGGACAGATGGCCTGGGCTATGGCGGCGTTATAATTGTCTCCCAGGCCGTTAAGGGTGTCCGGGATGTTTGTGTCCAGAGTCTGGTAAGTTGGAAGAGAACTACCAGCAATCTGGAGCTGGGCATTCCAAGTCAATAAATAAGGCAAGATTGTGTCAGGGGACACAGTGCCAACTTGGAAATGATACATCAAGGTACCCAGTTCCTGGCCCACTTCGTTGTTCGAGACTTGCGAGTTGTTGGTTTGTCGCTTCTTCTTCTTGGATGGGTTCGTGTCTGACGAAGCAGGGGTTAATTCGCAAACTCCATTGGTCAAGAAATCCTGGACTAAGGATTGGAAGGCGAGTACTGCTGGATCACCGCCGGTGGTGTCCTGAATAGTAGGACCACAGCAGAAGGAACCATAGCCTTTAAAACACCCGGCCCCCATACTATCGACAGCCACCATGGCCTTGCCGTCGGGACACCCAGGCTGGCAGACTCCGTTGAAGACGTTCCTTACCCACGAGCAAGTGCTGGGAATGAGTCCGCCAGGACCAGTCGGGCAACAAAGCCCCCTCCAGCCACTGCTGCAAGGCACATCTCCTCCAAGTCCCGATAGAGACTTGGTGAGGAGCTGTGTGCCACTGGGACACTGCGGTTCAGGAGAACAGTCCGTCCACTGGCACTCGTTCACGACGAGGGAAGTTGACAACGTATTTGTGCAGCAGACTGAGGCAGCGCTGTTAGCGAGGGCTGATAGGGGGTGAAGCAGAGCAAGGGTTTAGAGAAGTTGGAAAAGGGAGAGGGGTTGCTTGCGTACCATTGACAGTGCCGCCGTTCACACATGGCTGATCAGGAAAGGCAAAAAAGTGCGAATTGGCTACAAGAGTCGAGCCAAATGCGCACGGGTTAGCCTGGCAGGTCAGCGTGGTTGATGTGAGACCGCCTGTGGTGACAGACGCCGTACACGAGGGAGGATCGTTCGACGGACAACAGTAGTTGCGGTAATTGTAGGGATTACCTGCTGGTTGGGGACAGCCATCCAAGACCTGGGTTGCTGTGGTATATCCAGGCGGGCACGCGCTACCCCATTCAGCGGTGCTGCATTCAGTCCAGCTGCAGGAAGCAACATTGTCGACGGTCGGGATTCCGACACGAAACGTGGATATCAAACCGCTGCCACCGAGTGCTGTTGCTGCGGATCCTTGGGAGTCATCCAGCGACGCCGCCCATACCATCGTTCCGCCGAGGCAGTTTTCGTTGGCGTACGCGATCTTAGTGGCGAACGTGGACTTGTCGTCGAACGAGACCCAGTAGTTGCCGTCCCCATACACGACTGTCTGCACTGCGGCGGCAGCGTCGAGCTGCGGCTGCGCGCCGGCGGCAATAATGGCTTCGATCTCGGCATAGGACAGTGTACCCACGTCGTCAGTACAATCGCCAGCTGGTGCGCCGCCCGTGAACTCACAGCCTGCCGTGTTGCAGGATGGGTTCGCGAGCGTGAAGCTGCGGCCGTAGAAACCGAGTCCGAGCGTGACTTTGGAGGGCGAGATGTTGTTCCGCCACAGTAGCTTGAGAGACTGATCGATCTCCGTGAGGTTGGTGTGTGCGGCGACAAAGGCTAAGAAGGGCTGTGAGTGAGCAGGGCGTTTCATCGGCCGCCAATAATGGTGGGATGGCTTGACTTACGACCAACCCAGACGTCGGTTGCATCCCAAACACCGTGCAGGTCATATTCTGCAAGTGAATTTGTTAGCTCAGGCACAACTACTGATATGACATGCTCTATGCAAGGAGGGATGTGCTCACCCATCATGTTGAACCAATCGACGATTGACTCTAGTTTGACAATGTCGAAGTTCTGCAGGTACCAGAAAGAGCTGGGCAAGGTGATAGACAGGCCCCAGCTCTTCCCCGCACCTTGAAAAGCGGATTTCAAGTTTCCTAAGAATATGGGGTAGTTTTGAAAGTCTTCAGGAACCCCGCTCCTTTCGGGTGCCACGGGGTATTCCCTGGGGTACTGCTTAGCCTCTAGCTCGACACTAACTTAATCTCAAGACGATGGGAAGATAGATGTACCAGTCGATGTCCACTCCGTCAAAACCGTACTCAGACATGAAAGAGATCAGAGAAGCAAAGAACTTCTCTTGATTTGCAGTCGACCCCGCCAGATCAGAAAACGTCGTTGCCGTAGGCTGGTCTGGGTCGTTCATGGACCAGCCGCCGATAGAAATCCAGACCTGTGAGAGTTAAAATTTAACGTAGCTTCATATTAAGAAAGGAAAGGAGAATTTTGAAAGGATTATGGGCAGTTGTCAAAGTAAGCAAGGAACATGAAGGGGTAAAAGTAAACACAGATATTCTTACCTGGAGATTTGGAAACAGTGTTTTCAACCCTGTAAGGCGCGGATACAAGTCAATATCCCCAGGACTCATTGCTGCGACAGCAAAAGTATTTGGATCAATCATGGCAAAGGCAAAATTTAAGTGCGTGTAAGTGCCAAGGGGGATTTGCTCTAAGGTATACTCGATCAACCACGGTTAACCAAAAATCGCGACTGCTAGACTCACCCGGCTCCATGGCATCACAAGATCTCGTCACGGCCCAGCCCTCGTAGTAGCCGACGGTTCTCTGAAGGGCAGACTGGCCACCAGGGCAGTTGGGATTGGAGATTTGAGTGTTGCCGCAGAACTCCTCGGTAGTCCCGCAGAAGCCAAACTGGGAGCAACACACCTGTTCCAATAAGTTAATCAATCAGTTAACATGCAGCAAAACAACAGGGAGGGTGGAGAGCCGAGCCACAAGGGAAACTAACGTTAAGCGGACAGCCTTCACTCGCTGCATATGTTGGTCCCCAATTGCTTGGATCGCATTCGGCCTTGGCATCGCACGAGTTGACGCAGTTCGCGGAGCTGCAGAAGTCGGGGCCCATGCCACAGACGCCGAATTTGTCGCAACAGCCAACTGCACACGGCTTGTCTGCAGAGCAGACATAATCTGGGTCTCCAGCTTGGCCCTGAACGCAAGACACTGCCATCACAAGCATAACAAGCAGCAGGGCCCCGAGAGACAACCTGCCGCCGAATGCCATCGTTGCTTGTGTTCAAATGATGTTTGATTTTTGGGTTCCGAAAGAAGCAGAGAGATTCAAGAGTCTATTGCAAAATATTTGGCTCGCTTTAGAAAAGACAGAAAACTGGGGCAGAGGCTTGGTGTTAATGGTTGGTCGAAGAGCTCTATATAGTGGCGGGCAGATGGCAAATCCTTAGCTTGGTTAGGGCCTATTTCCATTTCTCTTTTATCAATATAAAATTGCTCGTGATGCCAGGACGGGTGCGTTTCTTAAGGGGTGCGCAATAATAGGGGGGATTGTACGGCGAGCATGCGCCGGATTTGGCCACAACTAGCTCTGCGTGATCGTTTAGATTTTTGGGACTATGGTTCTTCTCACTCGATTCTCCACAATTTTGAAAAGGAGCAAATCCGGGCGCGTCAAGCTTATCTCAGCCCAATCTTATTTGTACTGGTGCTTTGATTCTTGTCATTTAACTTTTTACAGTTTAGCAAAAAAAAGGTGGTGGGTTCGGCCGCAGCAAGCTGACCTCAGCTCAATAGCTTGTTTGTTTTAGGGCTATGGTTCTTTTTATTTAACTCTCTATAGCTAGGAAAGGTGCCACGTTCGGCCGCAAAAAGCTTGGCACACATCAATTCAATCGGTTAGTTGTCTTAGAACTGACCACCCTCATAGGAACCGACGGCCGCAAGCAAGGTAGAACCTCTCCCCTGATCTATCCAGAAACCTGTGTCGCTAGCTAGTCTATAACATTCAGCCCATGTATGTAAGTCACCTGAAGAATCACGGAGAGATTCACGGGACAGAAGGAACTTGTTAATAAATAACTGTGTTTGCTGGTTGCTCGTTGTCAGAATTGCTTCGTCTTCCTGAACTACTCTTTGGCATCCCACCCCGTGTCCTATACACACGGTTCAAAAAACATTTCTCTGCAACTTCAGTATGTTGTCGCCTACGTTTGTTTGTTTTTTGGGCATGCTATCCTTGGTAGGCGCTGATCTGGTACTTTACCCTTGGATGGGCAATGACGGTAGTTTTGGTAACCCAGTAGATGCTGTTGTGGGTTTTGGCAATAGCACGCCGGTCTCTGCCAGTTGCGCCTCCGCTCTCAACCAAACGCTCGCTTGCGATCCCCAACTGCAAATTCTGGCCGCTACCGGCTACTATGCGTCTTTCAATGGCAGCTTCTCATCGCTGTGTACCTCCCAATGTAATGCCTCTCTGGTTGCCTATCACAGCTCAGTTGTATCGGCTTGCGGTACTTCAGGTGCTTTCAGCACATATCCCAATGCGTGGAGAGGAGACTATATTTATGACTATTTCAATCTTGTAAGTCTTCGGTCCACTGGTTCTACCATGGATCATATGGGAGCCTGCTAATTGAGAACCCGATACTCTTAGGTCTGCACGAAGGATGTTAGTACAGGAGAGTTCTGCCCACGTGAGTGGTTGTTCTGCCCCTAAGCGTCTTTGCATGTGCCTAGCTAAGCAACTCTTTATCTTCCAGAATGGCTTCAGCAGGAATATTCAACCAATGGTAACCCGAGCATGCTCGACCTGCCAGATTCCGTACTCTGTTCTTCGTGCCAGTTGGGATACCTCCGCACTGTACAGAGCTCTGCATTTTGGGGTTACAATACAGCCATGGTACCCCTCTATACACAAATATTTGACAGTAAGTACGAGCTTACCTATCTGGTTTTGAAGTTGCTAATGCGCGCGCTTAGGATGTAAAGTCGATTTTCCAACCACAGTGAACCCGCCTCCAACCACCATCTTTCCAGGGACCTTAAACCTCACAACGAACGCGACCTGCGGGTCTGGAAACTTGTACGCAGCAAAGATAGGAGATACTTGCCACTCTATCGCGTTAGCACACTCTGTGTCAGAAAGCAGTATTTCTGTGATTAACAATCTCCACCCCGACTGCTCACTGCTTAGCACTCGTCTGTCCCAGAATCCGCCGCCGCCTCCTATCTGCCTCCCACCTACTTGCGCCACCTATGTGACGGCAAACGATACCTGCTGGACTATCAGCTCAGCAAAAGGCATTACGTATCCGCAATTTCTTGCTTGGAATCCAGCCATTAGTCCCGATTGCAGTAACCTCAACGCAACCGGCTCTGTCGTTTGCATCTCGAATCCAGACGGACCATATACGCCCATCGTGCTCCAGGGGGCCAATTCTTCAACCACGGGCGTCTACGCTGATAACGTTGTGGCGCCACCAGGGCTCACGGCTGCTGGCACCACCTCTAACTGTGGTGAGTATTATCTTGTCCAGATTGCCGATACATGCAGCCGCATATCCATCGCTGCAGGAATCCCAGTCGAACTCTTTGAAGCCACCAACCCATCTATCGACGCGGGATGCGATAATCTAGTACCGGATATATGGTATTGCATCCACCCTACGCTCAATTGGTAAGTTCATTCTATTCCCACACCACTTAATAGATCCTTCAGGGCGATGGCATTCTGCGCTACCAAGCCTTTCCAGCATCCTATTTTAAAACTTGGCTCTCGACACACATCCGTTCTATCAGCAGTCAGCCGCTAACGATGAATGAAAGGAATGCAACGAGTAGCACCACCAGTACAACCATGACGCAAGCTCCTCCCGGCCCTACGGAACCAGGCACCACGAACAATTGCTACGAGTGGTACATCGTTCAATCCGGCGACAACTGTTTCTTGATCGAAGCCGCATTCGACATCACAATTTCGCAGCTCATAGCCTGGAATAATAATATAATGCCCGATTGTAGCAATCTGGTGCCCGGTGAAGCGTACTGCGTTCTTGGGTCTAGTGCGTCTACATCAGCTACAAGCTCCTCCATCACAGCACCATTAACTACACAAGCACCACCCGCTCCTACCCCGCCCGGTACCACTGGCAGCTGTTACTCCTGGCACGTGGTTGTTTCTGGAGATACGTGCTCCCAAATAGAGCAAACCTTCGGTATATCCATGGCTCAACTTGTTCTCTGGAACCCTAACCTTTCGTCCACTTGTAACAATTTGCTTCTTGGGGAAGCTTATTGCGTAGACGCGCCCACCAGCACAACTACAAGCACCACATTGACTACGCAAGCTCCTCCAGGACCGACACCCCCTGGCACCACAAGCAGTTGCTTCGAGTGGCATCTTGTTGTCTCTGGCGATACATGCTCCCAGATAGAGCAAACCTTTGGGATTACTATTGCTCAGCTTGCCACCTGGAACCCTAACCTTTCCTCTACATGTAGTAATTTGCTTCTTGGCGAAGCCTACTGCGTAGATGGGCCGGCCAGCTAATCTTCATTGACGTACTGAGGCGCTTGAGATGGTGTGGATTTTTAGCTAAAGTAAAGACACGAGTATGTATAATTATTGCGAAGAGGCAAAGGCGGTTGTACTGGTATTGCTATAGGATTGCTTTAGTTTAATGCAGCGAGAATTTTGCTCACCTATAATCGCCGATGACGAGTGATTGTATAACATCACTCTGCTGATTCTATAGTTATTGCATTTCTACTCTGCTGCAATTGTCTTGTCTCCTAGCAGATGGCCCCTCTTCTAGTTCTAAATCGTACTTCACCAGGGGCTGTCAGAATTCGTGGCGCAACGCTAGTCTTCAATGTACCATAATTCAAGGAACATTCAGAAAAAAGAAGAAAATTGTGGGTTAGAATATTCCTTGAATTGAGGGATGTTCACTGAATCAAAATAGTTATTAGATTTTGAATCTCCCTCGAATTATAGTACATTGAAAACGAGCAGTGTACCACGAATTCCGATAACCACTAGTGCTTCGTACTCAGATAGATAAACGCTGAGTGCTCTACGACTCGAGGGAATTTTTAAAGTAGTCGTAGCTTTGATATCTTTGATGATTTAGAATATAGGATATTTAGTGCCTTTTTTCGCATGTCGCGAAGAGGAAGCAATTAGGGGTAAAATAGGGGGGATGTTAGCGTTGTTTTTAGCGTCTCGCCCTGAACCCCGCAATGCTGCAAATCCATGCCTCCCTTCTTTCACTACAACATCTCAAAATTCTCGAACCCTCGCAACATCACGATATCTATAATTCACGGCGAAAGAATCACCAGATACGTGAAATAATCCATCTGCGGAGAAGAATTCGTTCCTTTCCCGGACTTGGCGGTGTGCAGATTAGTCTGCGGCTGCAGGAGTGCAGGTGGCGCAGGTGGCTTTTCTCCTTTGTTTCAATCGTCACCTTATTGTTTAGCTTCAGAACAACTTTTCATCACTTCCTTCTCAATTTCTCTGCGCGCGAACTTAGCATATACCCATTAGAATGTAACCAGGTGACCACGCTCTTACAATAACGGCGAGGCTGCACTGAGGAGCCTAGGGCTGAATTTAGGCGCCGTAGCCTAGATACACAGCCTCCGCCTCAAGACTCGCAACAACGCCATTCTTCCAAAGCCAAGATTGTGGTCTCAATCCGAGAATTACATATTTAGAAGGCTGTGGCCTGGTCTTACGACTGGTTGTGAGTAAGGAATTGCTGGATTTGGTGGCTTCTGCTACGACCCAAGACTCCCAAAAATCTCTTCTGAAAATGGCCTCGATAACGTCCACGTTACTAACACCATCTGCAGCACCTTTGACCACCATGGATCCACTCAGCGCCATCGGACTAGCCTCCTCAATCGTTCAATTCATCCAATTTGGACTCGAGGTTACCAATCGCCTGCAGGAGCTCAATTCTATCAACCCAGGCGAAGTTCCGAAATCACTCCAATCGATCTCGTCCCAGCTACCACTGCTCCTCAATGCTCTCGGCAGAATAAAATCCGATGCTCAGCTCAAAAATCTTGATTTCGATACCAAATGTATCCTCCGAGGCATGATTTCGGGTTGCCAATCTCAGATCGTAGAGGTCGAGAACATGATCAACGTGATTACCAACACGCCGGGAGACAAGTTTAAAACCAAGATCAAAAAGGTTTTCACGAGCTTCAAGTATGATGACAAGGTTCGGGAGATTGAGCGGAACCTGCAGACATACATTTCAGTCTTGATTTTACACCATGTGATTGATTCTGCAGATGCGCCTCTCGAGCTGGCTGATGATACCTTCTTCGATGTACGAGAGGAACGAGTCGAGATTTTCGTTGAACGTCCGGGCTTGATGAAAGAATTGGATGCTTGCCTACATGATGCTGCTAGGTCTCAAGTTCAAACTCCCACTATTCTCCTTATTTCCGGAGACAAAGCAGTGGGCAAAACCCAGCTTGCACTCGAGTATTGCCATCGTGCTCATTCACTAAAGCAATTCCGTACTGCGTTCTGGCTCGATGCATCGAGTTTGGAGAACTTGCATCTTAGCTTCGAGAGTATCTACGCTACGATCAAACGGACAACGGACGGATCAAGAAAGGAGAAGATCACTTTTGTAACAAGCTTTCTCAGTGATCTTTGGCACCCATGGCTTCTAGTTCTCGACAATTACGATCCATCCGCCCTTTATAACGACATTATAGAGTTACTTCCGAGCCGAGGGTATGGAGGCATCATCCTCATCACCCAGGGCAAAGGGAGTAGTGGGCTTGGCAAAGTCATCCAGGTCTCTAAGTTCGTGCCACCTGAACAGCAAACGCAGCTGGATTCATTGTTGGCACAAGAAGTGCAAAGAAAAGATTTTGAAGGAATGAAAAACTTGGTGAATCAGGGAGCTGATGTCAACACATTGATCTGGAATGAATGGCCGTGTCTCCATCGACTTGCGCTCTTTGGGCTGGAAGACGCCTTTACGTTCTTCCTTGAAAAGGGTGCGGATCCGAACCCGCCCACTGTCAAAATCAGGAAACCCCTTTATTGGGCAGCAGGTGACGGACATGAATCTATATGCCGTATTCTCTTGGACAACGAGGATGATACTGGGCTGCTTTTGAAGCCCGCGGATTATCAAGCTGCGTTCAGTCAAGCGGTGGAGAAGGGCAGTCTTAACATTGCCAAGATGCTCTGGAGTAGACGAGAGGTGACCTTGAATGGAAAGAATCAATACGACTCTACTCCATTACAGAGTGCCGCCAGCAAAGGGCACACAGACATTGTCAAGTTTCTCATTGACCAAGGCGCTCTCATCGATGATTATGAGCAAGGAGACCAGGCCCTGATCAATGCAGCCGCCGAAGGCCATTTCGAAATCATCAAACGCCTTTGCACTGAAGGTAAAGTAGATCCAAACGCGACATATGGGTCAGACAAAAGAACAGCTCTATACTGCATCGCCGGCCTCAAGGATAAAGATGGTCGAGAATCTCAGCGCGAAGAAATAGCAAAGTTCCTCCTCAGCAAAGGAGCAGATCCAAATCGATTCGAACACGAAGGTCCTCTCCACCAAGCAGCCACATACGATCACGCGGACATGATCCGTCTCCTGCTTGAGCACGGCGCCGACCCAATGAAAGGCGGGAATAACTACTCGCCACTCGAAGCTGCCATTTCTTGGGAGAGCCCAGAAGCAATTAAGTTGTTCTTGCAGTGTAAGATTCGGGATCCGGCTGCTTGGGAGAAGTGGTTGGAGAGAGGTTTGTTATATGCTGCCAGTACTGGGCACCGAGAGGCTGTGTTGCAGTTATTAAAGGCTGGTGCCAATATCAATGCTCTTCAGGAGGAAGGATATTGTAAGGGAGCGACAGGATTGCTACTTGCTATCATCAATGGGAAGATCAAGGCTGCGCAGTTACTCATTCGCCAAGGTGAGTTCTTAGGGATTTCCCATCTTTATTATATTTCTCTACAAATCACACTACAGTATCTCTCCGTGTGACCTAGGGCAATGCTAATTCTCAACTTCTTAGGTGCCCGCCAAGACCTCCCTGACTGCCACAAAAGGCTTCCACTGCCTACAGCTGCAGTCTATGGTCATGATCTTCTGGTTCGTGACCTCGTAAAGGCTGGAGGGGACCCAAATATGAAGAGCGGCGAAGACGAAGATACACCGCTTATCATCGCAACAAGTAAAGGGCACGAGAAGACTGTTAAGGTACTGCTGGCTAATGGAGCAGACAAGGAGTTGACGAATAAGTTTGGGGATACGGCGTTGGATATTGCGGAGGAGAATGGGAAGAAGGAGATGATTGAGTTGTTAGAGGGTTGAGAATTTGTAAAGATGTGAGATTATCATAAAACTGTACTAACAAAACCTCGGGGCCACGCTGATTGGTGATGGCTTGTAGAGAAGTAGAGGAATCAATCAAACAACCCCAAACATCAATTAAATAGAATTACAATATGCGCTTGCAAACTGGATGTTCTTGGCTGAGTTGCTGTTTTGTATGAAGTCCCCATTGTTGAAGGCGCCGCTCGAGCCCCTGCCGCGATATCTTGATTTAGTGACGAGAATCGAGTCTATTAAGGATTTCATTTCGAGGAATCATTCTATAGCGCTTGACATGATTTGGCTCTTCCAAAATTTCAAATTGATAGAATGTGGAGGGACATTGATAAAGTTCCAATTGTAGTGTCCGCCATAGTTTCAGAAACCACCCGATTCAAACAATGGTAATGCGTTCTTTCGTCGCGCCTCCATCGTGAAACCATGCCGGATCAACAGGGGCGATGCCAATTCGCTCATATTCCGTCAGGTTCCTGGTCTTCCTCAAGACCAACACACTTTCTTCGTGTTCCAGCACATACAAGCATGCAACTTCCTCGATCGACAAAGGCGCGGGGGCAAACTCCGCGAGATCTAAATGAAAACTTGCCAAGGATCTAGTTCCTACGCGAAGCCTCATAAGTAGATTGGCATTGTCATTCTCACGACACATTTCTGCTTTTATCACCAAGCCAGTGACTTTCATTCGCCCGTCCTTCAGCCGTCCATATGGATTTTTCCCCTCGGGTAAGAGCTCGAACTTGATGTCTTCTATGGCACATTTCAATCCTAGGGAACCGCGACTGGGTTGTGATGGGGCGATCATCTTGATACGTCCTTTCAAAGAGGTCCAGCTCCAGGTTGGTGCAGTATATTCCGTGGGTCGAGAGAGGCTGCCAGGTGAGTACGGACGCCATAGCAATCCTTCGGCAATGCTACCACTTAAGAGACCCGCAAAGTATTCTTGACCATGTCTTCGGCAAAAATAAGATGCCAGGCCAGATATAGCAGGTAGCTTATCGGATTCGAAAGTGAGATCTTTGGTGGAGAAAATTTCGGCAATGCTTAGCCAGTGGTCTACGAAGAGCGTATCTTCCCAATCCTCGGTCGTCTGCATACTTTGAGAATCGGTCTTGATATCGCGATTAACCTCAAGAACTTGCATTGACTTGCATTTCTTTGTAATTTTAGTCAGAGCTTCTAAGGCCTAGTCAAATGTGACTTACCCAGAGAATTTGGTCAGGGGCATAGATAACCTTCCTTCGCGACAACATATGCTCTTGTAGCACCCATCCTCTTGTCAGAAGATCCAAGTTATGAGAGTGGTGTCTCGTCCAGTCCATATACCGAATGAACCAATTCCCGTCCCGCCTCCAGTCACGACTGTAGTAGTCCATTTCGATCGTTGGGAGATTCAAACTTGGCTGCTTGTGCAGGAATCCTTCTGGCGCTGGTTCATAATTGGGACTATTTATGGATGTGGCTGCCATAATGGTAATGGTAGATTCGTTGTAAATCTTCCCCATGACCATAGATTGCTCATCCCAGTCGTTAGAATCATCTTGGATAATACAGAGAGAGTCTATCCAAAGGAATCGAAGCCCTAAACTCCGCGTCATTGTGACAGCATCTTGGAATGTGCGCGGTAGATCCTCGAAGATGATCTGTTGCCTGCGGCTATGAATGGAGGACTTGGTGGTTTTGAAGTGCTTCGAAGGATCGACAGGCCATCTATGGCTCAGGGCGACGTATTGGCCCTCGATATTTGAAGAGTCAATCAACCGAATTCTTGGATCAGTTGAGTCTCCGATATCGACGACTCGTCGTGGGAGCCTCACACTCTCGTCTTGACCTATATCGGCCAGAGCTTCTTCTACCCCACCAATTCTACAATTTGGGTGCGTCCGTTCGCAATTTCTCAGCCAAGTAGTTATTACATCGAGCTGCGCCTGGCTTCCAGTCTCAAATGGAAGTCTGCCGGCGACTGCATTGGACCTCGCTGCTTGTGATTCTGGATCGGCAAAAGCATGTAAGATCACGTAAAGATCTCCACATTGCACGAGGATATTGTAGAGTTGAGGGGCTTCAACTCTGTGGTCGGCATATATATTGATCACACTTCCCAGGAGCACCGGAGCATCTTCTCGCAGTGGCCGATTTCCCTCGAGATTCAGCCTACTGTCCAGTATTGCATCTCTCATTAACGTACACAGTTCGCATTCGATAGCGGATTTCTTTAGAAGTGAGAAGCTTTGATGATGCGAACTGCATTTCTCTGGATCCAACAATGTCGCGCCATCAAATCGGACGGGCTTCAATGTCCATGGCGTGATTTGCTCGCATAGCATACAAAGCGGCATTATGATGCGCGTTGGTTCAAGATTGTTGTTCCTGGATTGTCTAGATGTCGCTCCGCAGAGCTTTGGCGCTGCAAATCTTACCCCGCCGCAGCTGTGGAATCGACTACACATCGCTGTATCCCTATTGGCCAAACTGTGCCGCGGGAACTAGGTTCGGCCGCTGAGTCGGACCTGGTGGACTCTTGCATCATGATTAGATATTTTAAAAATCTGTCGTGCCTTGCAATTCAAGCCCCGATTTGTCAAGAAACCGTATCGGACACGATCCGGAACCAGGTGGTTAATGTTCCCCAAATGCTTTATTTTGAAAAGTGCATCTACAGCTCAACATCAATGCCAAGGGTTTAAAAGCAAAGCTTTCTCGTTTCGTTGTGCCAAAAAGTAAAAATGGCCAGGCCTTTAATGTTATATTTTGCCTCTAAAGTCTCAGACGACAATTAAGCCTACCAAATTCCACTTCCATCTTTGAACTTGAGCAGTTGCCGCCTTAACCTGAGCCGAGCCCTGAGTCAACCGGATTATGCTCAGGGAGACCTTTTCTGGCTCCCTACAGAATCGGTTATGGTTTCCATATAGAACTTTGCAAATCCTACTACTTTGTAATATAGCCACCTTTTTGAGTCTATTAAGAAGTTCCGACGGTAGTCGTTCTCGGTCCCCTGCCACACTTATCAAGGGTCTTTGGAGTCGATTTGAGTCTCCTTTTTAACCAAAAATTCACGAAAAGCCCCTCACTTAATAATGCCCTTTCTCCTTAACTCCCTCCAAATAACTTAAGTCGCATACGAGACTTTTATTTTCTAAGAGCTTCATTTAACTTGGATACTATACGAGTTCGCGCGCAATAAAGGATTTTATATAGCTATTTTCAAAATGCCCAAAAACGGTCTGTCAACATCCGGGCTCCGAGCTCCTTCTACCATTTAACACAATATGAGGCACAGTCTTCCCAGGGAATTCTGCCTTGCCAGGATTTGGACACGCCCTTTCGGCGACTAGAGCTTGATCTGGATTCCTGGACGCGGTATTGAAATTTACGAATCACTGCCTCTAGCTGCCCGCTGATTCTGCCCCGTGTGATTCTGCCTTGTCAGGATTTTGACATATCCCCAGGTCACTGGAACTTGATCTGGCTTCTCCTAGACGCGGTATTGGCGATGTATGTCGGGTTGTCCGCTAAATCTGCCACGGTGATTCTGCCTCACTAGGATCTGCATGGCTCCTTAGAGCTTGTAATTACTTTTACTATTATTTTAACAAATTTTCCTTTTATAATATCCTAAGAATTCACTCTTTACTTATAATATTTCCTTCGCGGCTAGCCTATGAATGTACTACTATAAGCCTTAGAAACAAACTTCCATTTGTCTGTATGCGAGCTGGCGAATCATTCGTGATGTCACATTCTCATTAGTAAAAATTTAGCTAGCCTTCGCAGAATTATAAGCTAATATCAAATTTACTTCTTACGCTGCGGCAATGCCATCTGCTGTATAGTAGCCGCCTTCATGACCCTCAAACAAATGCTCGATCTCAACGTAGTTCTATTACCGACCTCTAAACTGTCTCCTAGTGTCATATTGGGCGCCTTTAGCAGATCGGCAAACGGCATATCCACCCTGCCCATCTCCGTTTCCTTATTTATACATGCAATCCGGAGACTCTCGGCCCCGTTGCCTACCATGTCCGTTGTGATAGTGATGCGGAAGTGCTAATCAAACGCCAGGTTGTTAATGTCTGTACCAGGGGCATCCGTCTTGACGACCGTCTAGAAGCGGTGTTTACTCCCCTATGTCACCACCACACTCAGGCTTCCACATGTCCCACCCACATCTAGTATTCCCTATCTAAAACTAAAGCTTTCCTCGTCTTCATTCCCTTTCTCCATCTCACTATTGCGAACAGGAATACACCCAGTCCGTCTTTGTTGCCGAGGCGATCACTGTCGTTGTCGCCACCGAGATCATGGGACAGCCGTGCATGCCGCCTTGTACCCATAGATGAGTGCACGGTCCACATGCGACCTCGATCGTCTTCGTCGCTGTTGTAAGGTACTTCGTCGGCGACGCTGCGGCCGAGCAGTCTAGCTGCGCCTGGTATGCATACGTCGGCGTTACACTTAGTATGGCTTCACACCCGCCATCCGTTTTGGTTGAGTAGGTTACTGAGACGGGTGTATATGGTGGGCCTGCTACTGTAGTCGTTGTAGCTATTGAAGTTGCTATAAAGGCCAAGACGATGGCCATAATACGAAATTCCATTGTTTAAAGTATTTATATGGGTATGAACAAGTCTAGAAGAGTAGCTATTCGTTTCTTGAGTAACAGAAGCTCTGTTGAAAGGTAACTAGCTGCTGGATATAGAATAGACGAAAGAAAAATTCTCTCCTTATATAGTTGACACGAAAGGATAAAGTTCAAGTAAAGATTCGGTAGCCCCGCTCAACTTGGGAATTAATTATCTTTTTTTCCCATATGGAAATTAATCTATCTGGGTAATTAGAAGTCGTGTTGTAAAGCGTGACTGGGGAACGGGATATTAAACCCCGATATAATATGGCTAAATTCTTCTCGGAAAATCTGATCTTACTGATAACGAAAATAGTTTTCACTAGCTCAGTTCTGTTGAAAGCGCCAAGTTGCTAGAATCTTTATTTAAAGGAGAGATTATTCATTCCCAAGAATTCAAGAAGCCCAGCGAGTTCAAAGGCAAGGCAGCTGCTGTACTTGGTATTGGTAACAATGCAGCAGACATTTCAACCACTCTTGCCGGCTATGCGAGCAAGACTTATCTCGCTCACCTTGGGGGTGCCAATCTTGTTAGGTTTCCCTGCTTCATCTAGATTTCCAGCTAATGATAAGAACAGTTACCTCGTATGATAGACAGCAAGCCGGGCGATCTAGAAATCACACGACGAGTTATCGGCTCCAGATATACTTTAAATGCAATCTCACCTGCATTATCTGAAGCATTTTTTAATATGGTGTTTCAATCTCTTACCAAAAAGGCGTTCAAGCTTCAACCTGAGTGGCGCATACGCCCTCATAACTCGATGATTTGTCGCCAACCCAGAGTCTCCGATATGTTGCGCTCTCACCTTGAGAACGGGTCCACAATATCTAAGCATAAAGTCAAAGACTTCATTGGACAAAATACAATCAAATTCACCGACGGCACAACCTCGGAGATAGACGTCTTGACTTGCTGTACGGGCTTCACTTGCGATTTCACGCTCATCCCTGAACCCAGAACCACTGAGAGGGACCCTTGGAGTGAGAAACTAAAGTCTGAAAGGCAACCACTCCTAAAATTATACCAGAACATCTTCCCACCCCTTGCGCAACGATTCAATAGCCTTCTTGAACAACTTCCATTTTCCAACCGGCTACTTGTGGATAGCGGGTCTTGCCAGGATGGCAGTGGCACAGGTGTGGAAGGGAAACTCACAATTGCCATCGGTTGAAAGACATGAATCAGCAGATTGATAAACATCATGCTTGGCTCACAACACTGGTGGAGCGCGAGACAGTCCAGTCGGACTTTGTTGAAGAAGAAAGTTGGCTCCAATTGTGCCATGATACTGCTGGAACGGTAATAAATGAAAATCTTGGGTACAGGTTTTTGGGCGAGGGATAGGAGACTCAGTAATCTATTGATAGGCGGTGTAGAGACCCCGTTTGCTCTGAGGCTTTTTGATGAGAGGCGCAAAAAGCGGGCAGGTGCTAGATAGGCTATTATAAATGTAAATGAGGAGGTAAACAGATTGTAAGAATTATTTAAACCGATTTTGAAGGCATAATATATGGGACTGATAGTCACCGATTTGATTTTTTCCCGTTCAAGTTACTATCCTTCAGTGGAAGCATGCTTAGTGTTTACCAAAATACTTCAAGAGTGACAATTTTTGGTATGATAGAAAAGTAACAAGTCGTGTATAAATGGAGTTAAAATATAGCCAGTAGGAGATACTTGACCTTCGTTTAGCTCAAATATTGTACGATGGGTAATGCTTTGGGGTGTTCTGATCGAGTTATTGCTAAGCATTAACGGAGACACTTTCAGCCGATCAATAAACGAGCCAGTCAGAATTGAGGGGAATCCCAGGCCACAAAGCCCATCTCTGGGGGCGTTGACACGTGGCGGTGAAGGGTTGAGAACGCTCGAAGATGGCGGTGGTGCTTTCAATTTTCAACTAACGGCAACTCGACTCAGATAGTTCTCAATTCATCCCACCTCACTGCTGTGGCTTTTGATAGTAAAATATACTTTAAGTGAGACAATCTGGGCAAGTGAGTTTTTGAGGGCCAGATCCGGCGCCCTGTTTGCAACATCTCACAAAATTTCACTCACCAACCTTCATAGATTCAACTTTATTGATGGAAATTTACATGACTGTCTCTTCTCTTTCGGCTCATATCATTATACAGAGTTGAGCCACTTTCTCCTCTCCATGTCGAACGATATACCCAAAGCATTCTTTTCAGCAGGCCATTCTGCATTCGCTTTGATAGATCCCAGGACCGAATCATATCATCGGGTACTAGACCGCCATGGAGCCTTTAGAAGCGGACTCAAGATGCATGTCGCGATATCCTACGTCTGGAGCGAATGGAAAAATGACCCTTCTGAAAGGCTGCCTAGCTGGACGCATCTCCGAGAACGACTTCTAGCTGTGGTCGGCCCCCAAACTCCTCCTGATCTTCGAAAAGAGACATGGAATGCATCTTGCTGCTGGTTGGATAGCAAATGCATCAATCAAGACTCTGAGGCCGATAGGTTGTACTGGATCCCGAAGATGGATGAGGTTTATCACGAAGCAGAGTGCACCATTCTCTTGCTGCGTGATTGTGATCTTACCGTCCTAATGGAAATAGCAAGAGAAATGAAATGCAAGTATGAAGGGAAGGTGCCTTTGGCTGAGAGAATGTTGGCGGGACCTCACTCTTGCTTGCTGACTCGGAGTTGCACAACATTACCAGAGATGGGCCAGGAGCGCGAAGACGAATGCTTGAGAGCCTTAAAGTCTTTTGCTTCCGCGACCTGGAGACGACGTGCCTGGATTTTCCAAGAGATCCTTCTGTCGAGAAGCTACCTCGTCAACTGGTCGCAGACTGGCTGGACTAGTTTGGCTAATATTGGTGTTATTGCCGGCATCATGTTTCAAAAAGAGTCAAAAGAGACTTGGTTGGAAGAATTTGCATCCTGGTGTAGTCGTGTGGAATATCTACATCAATACTACGAAACAACTTCATTCTCCGATCTGTCAGACGCCAATATTCTGCAAATGGCTAGTGAGCTAGAAGCTACTGTTCCATGCGACAGGTATTACGCACTCTGCGGGATTTTGCGATTAAAGCGCATACAATACAATCCAACCCATGCAGCTGACAGGGCATTGCACACAATCATCGAGGCTCTGACGAAAGCGGGAAGATTATCATGGCTTTACGCAGTCCCACCACGTATTGAAGATCCCAACATAGAACTTTCCGGTAACTCCATGGCACCTTTTGTTCTTACGAGAATGGATGGGGGAAAATTGTTTGCCAAGACACGAAACATTTCTTTGAACAGTCGTGCTCTCGGCCTGGACGCTGCTCAAATCGGCACGGTAACACGCGTTGAGCCTCTGCGCCAAGTGCTTCTAGATATCAAAACGCTGCTCAAAGATACCGAGTTTAACCTCGACAATATCTTGAACAATTCGTCTCCAGGCAAAGCTGAGGTGTTAAAGCATGTCCCTGCTTTGGTCTACAAAGCCGCTGTAGAAATTGTTGCACCCCTGCTTCTGGAACCTGTTTTTGGGGATGTGTGCAAGACACTTTCAATAGACGAAGGAAGGCAATCGCTGAAACAATGGATCATGATCCTGCTTCTTTGTTTCTTGACCTGAATGAATACTTCCAACAAGTGTCGACCACAGATGTTGACTGTACTGCGGTCTCTCTTGTGAGATCCTCTGCGATTTTGATACGGAATCAGCTGAAAAAAATTCAAGACCGTTTTGCTCTAGTACAGTGGGAGGGAGTTGGCGGAGACAAGAAATTATGTCGGTTCGCTCTTGGATTTCCTGAGGTACAGAGAGGCAGCAAGGTTTACATGCTGGAGGCAGACAAAAATCTCTTCCTCGCAGCTGTTCAAAATGCAAGCGAGGAAAATGGGGAATTTGCTGCTTTCAGGGGTATGCTTTTTCCACTTGAAATGGGAGATATGATTGGTCTCATTCCATCGAGCTTGTTTGGTCCATTCTGGAAATCATTGAGAAGAGGAGGAGACGCCCGCCTGGCCTTCCTGCTACGTGATTTCGATCTTGGTGGTAGATGAAGGCTTCCAGGCCGACACCTCCGCGACCGAGTAACTGGGTTTAGGGATCAACTGAAAAATGTGCCTCAATCCGCTCATAGTTTTCTTTCCCCGTCTTCGTCAACGATCTGCCTTGTCGCTTGGGGAAGTGGTGGTGGCAGTGCCCAAAGAAGCCTCGCCCACGGATGCGTTGATTATTTTGACGGGACTAGAGGAAAAACGCCACTTGCCAGCAAACACATTTCCTAGCAGATTGGCGCCCATATTCATAGCTTCTAGTCGAGCACGCCAAGTTTGAAGTAGCAAATTAAAAGCTCAATCGTCCACAAAAGTGTATGGCGAGACACCTCTGCAGCCACTTTCACAAGTGTACAATATCTGGCGCACAGCACATGGCCGATCCATCCTGTCACCAACACCGCCCTTATCTCTACTGCCAAAGCCCAGCCTTGTCAATTTGCAGGACTCGTCCCGTATAATATATCTGAGACGGTGAGCCCATGGATCCTTTTTCAGACCTTACCACCTCATGAACCTCGATGAGTTTTGACGCTCCAAAGAATTCAGAATGCAGATTCTTATTTTCATCGCAGCTACTTTCATTCCTTCTGTGCTCACACAGGACTCCATGAGCGTAACAGTTTCTCTTGTTACCATCACTCCAGGTCCGAGCCTCATTCCAACCGCTGTACCCCAAGCATACATTGGGGCTAGTACTGAACCTGCGCTTGGTGCATGTCAGTTGTTCTTCTGCGCTGTGAAAAATTACTAAATTTGTACTAAAATGAGATCACAGATACGACATGGTACTGTCCTGCGGGCCAGATTTGGTCCCAGGTTGGAAATTTCGCCCGCTGTTGCGATAATGATCCATACGTAGAGTGTGGTATAGCAACAGCATATCTTAGCACATCATTGATGGTTGGCCCCAGCGATCAGCAAACTTGGACTTGGTATGTGGTTGATATCTGATTTCGATTTATGCTGTGGTTTAACAAAAATGGGCAATAGCTCCGGTACGGCAACGCAAACCCTTTGCGTCACAGGCTTTGTCTATCTCAGTATTGGAGCCACTCAAGCCGTGACGAACGTACAGTGCTGGCCCAGCTGGAATGGAGGTGATTGGACCGCGACCAGAGGTACATTTCCTGTCTTACTTGCTTCACTTTTCACTCATGATAAGATCTTAGTTGTACCCATAACATCCTCTACAATGATCACTATGTCAACTTTGACGACTTCGCCAATTTCATTGACACTCAGCGCGCACCAAACAAGCACTCCCTCACCTTCGGCATTTACTCTCTCACCTAGCAGAAGAATGAACGCCGGCACTGTCACTGGGATCGTAGTTGGTGCTCTTATCTTCGTTATCATGGCTTTTATAACTGGTTTCTTCCTATACAAGAGAAGTCAGCATATGAATCGCTCACGCAAAGGGAAATCAGCGACCAATGATCCCGATCTCCCTTCCTATTTCAAAGAGCTTAAGATTGAGCTTTCTGCGCAGACGGAAAAGTCGGAGCTTGCAAATGGCCATGATATCCAAGTTCAGGAAGTTGAGGAGCAGCGACACATCAATGGGATTCCCCAGAATGAGGATTCTATTTCGGTAAGGACAGCAGGAAGTACATCGGTAAGAAGTGTGCTACTTTTTCATGGGAGAAGGGCCTCTACTGTAACTTGAAGGCGAGGCTAGTCGTTCAAATCTTACACACAGACCGAACCTTTCGTCTTAACGACATAAAATTTGAAAAGGGGTGGCGAGGGGAATAGTGGCTTACGGTGAACAAAACAAGCAGCACTGAGCTCTATTAGCCCTAGTCCAACTTGAGCACTTATTTTACCAAAAACAATTTAGAACTTCAGATTCTAATTCCTCACTTTCCTACATCTTTATACAAGTATATGTTCAATGCGTGATAACTCCTGGACATTGAGCTAAAAGTAATTAAGTTGCCCACCATAGAATTAGAACATCGAGTGCCGCTTTTTGTGTCCACTGCGAGAGTGGGTCTTGGTGTCAGACTAACTGCTTACCCGAAAGAGATCGTCCACAAGATCTAGTAGCTTCATTTGACCGCCAATGAGATAAAGTTTGAACGTCCCACCTATTTTATGGTTCCATCAGCGATGCCGGGCTTTAGCTTTGAGATCAGCGTCTTATTGGGAGCCCCTTAGCACCCCGCCACGCTAAGCACTCAGCCTAAATATGCTCTCCGCTTCCCTCCCCGATGCTGATCAATCTCGTATCATTAGCATTACGTTCTCTACTCAGTTCCTCATACTTTAGTTTTAATTTTTCTCATCAGCTCGTTCCAAGGCAACCAAAGTCCCCAAAATTTCAAACAAATAATCTTCGCTACCCCCACCCAAAGCTAGTCTCGCAACTGAAAATAGGAATGGCACCCATTAATGTTGGCTTCCTAGGCTACGGATTCTCAACAAAATGCTTCCACCTCCCATTCATTCTTCCAAACCCTGATTTGCACGTTTATGCTTTTCTCCAGCGCTCTCCGCCACCCGCTGCATCATCAACCCCCGAGAAAGGCAAACACTGCACCGTCGACTACCCCTCAGCAAAACATTATCAAACCGCGGATGAATTCTTCGCAGATAAAGACATTGAGTTAGTCATAGTCTGTACCCGCCACGAGAGTCATGCAGAATTGGCTGAACGAGCGTTGCTGGCTGGGAAACATGGTATGCAACTCCTCCACCCACGCACAAATCCTAAGCTAATATGTTCTTAGTGGTGGTTGAGAAGCCATTTACAATCAGTACAGAAGAAGCAGACCGCGTAATTGCCGCCCAAAAGAAAAGTGGGAAGATTTTGACTGTGTTTCAAAGTATGCTCTCTCTTCCTTTGTGCTCCATAGCTAATATGATGTATAGATAGGAGATACGATTCTGACTTCCGGACCCTCAAGCACTTAACCGAGAAGAAAGTTTTCGGGGAGATCACAGAATGCGAGATTCATTACGACTTTGACTTCCCCTTCTGGATGAAGTCCTGGAATGAGCCCTCCTACATACCAGGCAAAGGCATGCTGTTCGGCATCGGAAGTCATACGATCGATCAAGCTCTTGTTTTATTCGGCCGTCCTGCTACTATCACTGCATTTTACCGTTCACTGAGGGGCATTGAAAGTGCAGTTGATGATGCGTTCACCGTCATTTTGCAGTATGGAGGAGAGAAGAAGAATCTTGTGGTTACGGTTAAGACGAGTGTGGTGTGCGTGATGCAGCATCCGATGAAGTTTTTTATTCGGGGGTATGATGGGTCTTTCGTCAAATACGGGGAGGATAGGCAGGAGAGTCAGGTGTTTCAAGGGATCAAAGCTACCGAAGAGGGATTTGGCGTGGAGTTTGAAGATACGTACGGGATGTTGACAACGAAGGAGAAAGTTGATGAGTGCCAGAGTGAGGACCGTGGGAGATGGGTTGGGAAGTTTCCCAGCTTGACAGGAAGTTATGTGGCGTATTATGAGGATCTTGTCAAGACGATTAGAGGGGTGAAAAAATTGGTGGTTAAACCTGAGACAGCGAGAGATGGGTTGAGGATTATTGAGATTGCTAGGGAGAGTGCGGAGAAGGGGTGTACACTACCTTTCAACTAGATTTATGAGGTCTGACCAGAACTAATAAAAAAATAACTCTTCTGGTCAAAAATGGTTCCTTTACACCTATAGGAACTTTTGGCGCTGTAAGTCTTGAACTCGGCTTGATTATGATTTGAGAATTTCATCAAAACGTGTACCTCAAGATGTAGGGGAGGAAAAGGAGATTGCGGACTTCTGTACCATTTATATGTACGAAGCCTTGAGGGAATAATTAGAGGCGTGGTAATTGAAATGCCCCAATGGACTTGTTTAATTAGCGCCGCTTTTTCTGTTAGTCGCGGGACAGTCTTATGTCCAGAAACTTTAAAGTCCACTTCAAAACGCTATTTGTCAAATTTCCAGCCAGCCTAGGCGGACTAGCTATTACCCCTTTAAGTATACATGAAACTTCCTCCTGGGAGATCTTTGTTGTTCTCCAAATCAACAAGAAGTTATTCTACTTCGCTGCTCTGCCGACCTAACACGTGCAACTTGTCGCTACGGGAGCGGACGCCCGTTTACCGACCGCTTACGAAACACAGTCACGGGTAATTCATTTGCTTTAGTGCCAAAGACCCACTTGAAACTTCAATTCTAGGAATTTTGCCAAATCATTGGATAGCGATCGGTAAGATCATTCGACGAGTGGGTCTTTCGAACATACGACGTCGTCCTGATCCCAATTATAAAGCCTAGACAAACATCCATAAATGTGAAGCACGATTCTTTCCATAATTCAATCCCATTTAATCGCTATTTCAATATTTTGTCTAAACTTCTTCCTTCTTGATCAATAACATCACCATGGCCAACCTCGCTGCCATCATACCGGCTGCCAAGGCACCGCTCGAGGTCCACGAAGTCGACACTTACACACCCGGTCCGCATGAGCTCCTTGTTAAAAACGAAATCATAGCATTCAACGCCGTGGAGTTCAAGATCGCCAAATTGGGCGTCATCCCTCTTCAATATCCTGCAATTCTTGGCTCTAGCTTTGGAGGAATAGTCAAAGTGATTGGCTCTAAAGTCACTGACTTTCAAGTTGGAGAGCGAGTAGTGGTCTCCAAGAGGTTCGGGGTCATCGGTAACCAATACGGGGCATATCAACGATATGTGGTTGTCAACGATATCATGGTCAGCAAAGTCCCCGCCAAGCTCGACCTTGCTATTCCGGCAAGTCTCATAATGAATTTGACCTCTGTGGTTGGTCTTTTCACAGGAAGACTGGGATTGGAAAAGCCTCCCCTCAATGGTTCCGCAACAGCCAAAAGTCTCAAAGTTCTGGTCTACGGCGGCTCCTCCAGTTTTGGTGGTCTTTCCGTCCAATATCTTTCTCAAGCCGGATACACGGTCTATACGACCTCTTCACCCAGACATGGCGACTTAGTCTCCAAGTTAGGAGCTGCCTCTGTGATCGATCACACGCTCGAGCCAGACGCACTGTTGGATAAACTTGTTTCCAACGGTCCTTACGATTTGGTGGTGGACACAATCTCACTGCCGAATACGGTTGAGACGACAGCGCGTGTGCTTGCAGCACAGGGTGGTGGGAAGCTGTATGCCATGCAGCCTGCCTTCGAGCCTGAGACGCTTCCTGATGGCGTGACGCGTGTGTTTGAGCCGTGGTCTGATTCTCTCTACGAGGAAAAGAACCATGAGTTCCAAGAATGGCTGATGCAAACGTATCTCCCGCAAGGGCTTTCTCACGGAGCCATAGCTCCCTTTCCAATCGAAAGGATCAGCGGAGGTCTGAAGGGGATCAATGAAGCCCTCGATAGATTGCAAAAAGGAGTCAGTGGAATCAGGCTGGTTGCAGACCCTTGGGAATAAACTTGTGGTGCAGGTCTGCTAGACAGAATATAGATTCATCGAAAGATAAATGATCAAATAGGTGACGATGATAGTTGCTCCTGCCATTCCAGTCCAAGCAATTTCCTTAATTTTTATACTTGCTGAAGACCGGTATTAACCTGGAATTATGGAAGCTAGTCTGGCTAAAATACTGCGATATACTCCGCACTTGGTCCAATCTTCCTAGTATTGGCCTAATCCTATGATATGAAATTTGTTGCGAGCCCAGCTTAGAACTAGAGATCGAAACATGGAGAATAGAGCCTTAATGCCTCCAAACAAAACTTTCCCTGGAGAAAGTAGAACTATTAGATATTTAAGACGAAGGATGAGAAAGACTTGGAAATCCTAACAATTTGCAAGGATTTACTGGTAGTACTCATCACTTGTAGGCTTCACATGCTCCGGACCCTATTTTCACAGCGCACGAGAGTCTACCTCCACAGGGGGTTGCGAGCAAGTACTATTAATAGCGGGAAGGATTGCGGGGTAGTGCAGTAACCTTGCTGTTGGCTCTCATTATTGGCTCCATTGTGTAACCGAGCTGTGAAGCAACATACAGCGCCGAGCCGGTGCCAGTTTCTCCGAGCTTATTTAACGAAGGGGCAACACCCATGTTATGGTTTGATACACTTTCGTATTTAAGTCGGCCGATCGCAGCATGTTGATGTTGATTCTCTGTTCCAAAATACTTGGCACGTAAACATCATGCCGACAGCAACTTCACTCTCAGGTTACAGCATCTTCAACAATGGCCCACTGACTACAGCGTTCACGGCGCCAGCGTCATGCGCCACTATTTATGAGACTATGGTTGCCCCTGCCACAGAACCGACTTTCTTCGAATGGGAAGCTCCATCATGTAATTTTGTGCCACCGGCGAACTGCAACCCCAATGGCGCCGCGATTCAGTCCATTTTCTCGTCTGCAGAAGGAGGCAATCCATCTGCTGGCCAGATTATTGTTTATCACTCTCCGGGACTGGCCTGCCCCTCTGGTTGGGAGACCGTTGGTGGTGCCGCCAAGCTCAATCCGACGTCGACAAGCATCTCTGGAGCTTTCAATGTATCTGAAGCGCTCCCTACTGGAGTTGCCATCTTTGAACAAGACCTAGATGTCATCTTGGCAGCTCTTGACCCTGGCGAGACTGCCGCCGTGTGTTGCCCTAGGTTCGTGCCTTGCCCCGAACTAGTGTTCATTATGCTTGCTATTATCTATATTAATGGCGTGGGAGCTAATATATTATTCTTCAGCTCTTACACGACAATGGGCGCTGTCTGCTACTCCACGCTCCCGAGCTCAGTCTTCACCCCAACCGCTGGCTGCCAACGCCTCTTACCCCCGGGCGACGTCGGTACCATATCCGGGACGTTCACCATCGGAGGACAGACACTCACGGGGGAACTAGCAACTTTCACGGGGACGACGCCACCATCAACCACAACTACTTCATTTGCGTCCTCGGATGCCGCTTCTTTAATCGGGGTGGCGGTTCAAGGCATGTTTATTCTGGTTCACAAAGCTTCTGATACGAGTGGCGGAGCGGGTTCTTCGACAGCTTCCAGCACTTCCAGTACCAAGCCGAATTCAGCTGTAAGCGTGAGAGGCATTGACATTGGACTGGGTATTGTTGCTACCGTGTGCTGCGTGTCTTTTGCTCTTGGAGCTCTTCTTGTAGTATAAACTGGCGCCCTGAACCTTGTAGAAGTCGGATCAAGGTCCTGACCTACCATGTACTTTTGAGCAGAAATCCAGGGTGTTGTAATTACTTCCATGCCCTTTTGATACGCTGAGAATCGTTTTATATACAAGGGTAATAATGTAACAAGTTCGCATCAAATAATATTTAGCGGAGTAATATGCGGCCATGTCCGCATTGTTGGTTCCACGTTTTTGGGATATAGGTTCTATCAAGAGATGGTCTTAAAGCGGGGCGACGTTGAATGATACGAGTACCGAGAAGCCTAACTTCACTTCACTTCGACCCATTAGATGGACACCACGTGTTTTTCCTAGCTCTTGGAGCTAGGAAATAAGACCATCGGAGTTTCTGTCACATCCACGACATACCAAATAAATTTAAATGTTATCTTAGGCAAATTAAAAATGCCAACATCCTATTGCATCGATTCTGATATGTACCCACTTTCACGCTCGCTAAGTATAGGGGCCACTCCACTGTAGAACTCCACCCTTTCAGCGTAAGTGCGGGGTAATGCGGGGCAACAATCTCTCAGCACCTTAATCAGACAATCTCCCTTCCCGATATCACATCAGCAAACTAAAATTCTACTTCATCTAAAAATGTACCCCTCATATATCTTCATCCTCAGCTTTTCTTTCTTCCTCATCGCAAGCTCGGCCAGTCCCAGGCAGGATAGGTATCTTTCCCTGACAGCCGTCACCACTGACGTCAACAACCACGCAATACTCGAATGCTGGCGCTTCCTCACGCCCTTTAAAACCTACCCCACAGTCGGGATCTCTCTTTTTCTTGCTAATACCACTAACATAACCTACGTTATCCTTCCTCCACGTTCCGCTGAGGGCATTCACAAACCACCTAGTCCCATGTAATACTCCGTCTTTTTCCCTCCCTACTTCTAAGGCGCAAATCGCTAACGGATAATGTCAAGGTTTTTTGTTTTGTTGTCGGGGCTTGCACGTGTAACATTTCCGTTCAATAATGAAGAGCTGTGGATTAGAGAGGGTGCGCAGGGCTTGATTGTCGCGAATGATGTTAAGGGCGTGGGTCATTTTACGGAGTATCCGGGAGAGAAGGAGAGTGTTGCGTTGCAAGTTCCGTTTAAGGATGGGATTGTGCCAGAGCATGAGGTTGTGGGGAGAGGTGCTTGTCCACTTGCTGACGAGAACAATGAAGGGAAAGTGGGAGATGAGATGCAGGAGATATTAGGAGGTCTGCTTTGAAAGAATGGACCTGAGAAGTGTTACAAGAGGTGTGTGTAGATATAATCTTACCATTAGATTTTGGATTAATTAAATCGTGGTTATATACTTTAGTCCTCCTTTCACCCTCTAACGCCTTTTCCGCTGCCATTACCAAGTATTCGCATCCGCCAACACAGCTGCACTCCCCTTCATACCCAGTATAAAAGTGGGCAACACAGGGAAAGCCCCCGGAGTCCTAGGGAACGCACTCGCATCCACGACTCTCAACCCTTTCGTGCCTCTAACCCTGAACTTCGAATCCAGCACCGCCAAAGGATTGCCGTCGCCACCAATCGAGCACGAGCTAGTCGCATGATGACTCCACGCCTGCGCCTTGACAAACGCCTTGACGTCACAACTTTGATTGCCCTGACACGGGAGCGTCTCCGTCCACGGGCCAAGCGTGCTGTTTAAGCTCTTGAACACGCTCCTTCCAAACTGTATAGCCTCAGCGAAGGCCTCGAGGTCAGCATCCGCACCTGGGCCTTCGAAGAAGCGGAAGTTGATGAGAGGGGTGTCGCGCGGATTGTTGGAGGCGAGTTTCACAGTGCCGCCGTGGCTCTGCGTATGGATTTTCACCATCGAGAAGTCGAAGTTGGATTGTGCGGGCCCCGGAACCACGTTTACGGTCTGTCCTGGCCAGTAACCGTTGAAGCTTCCTGCGGCGAGGGGGAACATCATAAAATCGCGCTCGTTGAGAGCTGCTTGTGAGGATTTAAACATTACTGCACTGAGGGGACCTTCGATGTATGGTCCTAATCCAGCTTCCCACTGAAACCAAGGCAGGTTAGCGAGAGTGTCCTGATATATGGAAATCAAGTATTGAAGAGCAGAGGAGTACTCACAAGTGGGAGACAAGGATCATCCGGAGTTGCACCATAGGTACATGCTGGGCCAACCGAAGTGAAGTCCTGGCTGGCTTCGGCAGAGACTCCCATCTCGGTGTTGTCTTGTAGGTTGGTTCCGACACCTGGAAGATCCACAATGACGGGAATACTGAGGTTATGAAGGTCCGCTTTAGGGCCAATACCAGAGAGCATAAGAAGTTGGGGACTATTGAAGGTTCCACCTGAGATTATAACCTCCTTCCTGGCAAATACCTGTGTTTTGACTCCTGGATTGGCGGTAAAGTTGTGTCTTGGATCCGCGCTGTACATGCTTTCTCCAGCAAGGTACTCGACACCAGTAGCTCTGGGAAAGAGTTGATCAGCCTTCGTTCGCCTTGTTACAAATTTGGAGTCAAGTCGACATACCTAGGAACTGCTCCTGTTGTATCAAACAGAATCTTAGTAGCAAACGAGTGCAGGCGAACGTCAAATTTTGGGTATTTCCTTGATCCATCCGTATTGGTAGCATTCCAAACATCAACAACCAGCGTACGAGAAGATACGCGTCGGCCATTTGGAGTCCTGTGCGCAGGGCACCCGAATAGCCCGACTTGCTGATCATGGTTAGCGTCGTTATTGTTGAGATCGCTGTACGTCAAGATATTTGATAGGTTCGAAGGATTCTGGCCAAAGTATTTGGCCGCAGCTTGCAACACTGTGAAAGCATTGCTTTGATTGAGCAAGTATTGAGGACCATTGACAGTGAGATCGAGAGGCCCGCTGAAGCCGTGTCCAGGAGTTCCTGGTGGGACCACGTGATCTTTTTCGAGTTGTTCGAAATATTGTACCATGTTGTTATGACTGCACGGCATTAGTTTGCTTCAAGAAATTCGGTGTACAAAATAGACACTTACTTCCACGAAGAGTCGCCAGTTATTTGCTCGATGTAGTCCCAATCGCTATGGCTAGGAAGCGCCGCAATCAGAGCATTGTGGGTGGAGCATCCACCAAGTGTGCCAGCACGAGGATAGTAAACGCCAAGTAACTTCGCTCCTGCAGGAGGAGTGGTACCGACATAGAACTGCCCGTCTGTGGTTTCCCATGTCAAGTGCTCATATTGGGCAGTAATTGCATCGTCGTCATGCAACTTAACAAAAAAGTCCCAGCGCATCGTTGGATCACTGAATGCCATGAAGAACCACGCAGCAATCTCTTCATTTGGGTTGTTGCCTTGGTCGTCGCCTGCTTCCAGTAGAAGGACGGATTCTCCGGCTTTAGCAAGGTTGGCCGCGATTGTGCCACCACCTGGGCCTGAACCTACCACGATGTAATCATAGGTGTTGTTAGAGCTGGCCAAGGCTGAAGAGAAGAAGAGCAGGCAAAATAGTGCCAAGCACCACAATCTTCCCATCTCGATCATGGCGTATAGTTGCTAGGTGTAACAGCGCCTTGCTGAAAGTTGATGAACCTGAGGATAAAGATTCAATTAAGAGCAAAGTAGTTTCTCATAATTCAAGTTCAAATTTACACCGACCGTCTTATATCTTGAAGGACAGGTTCTGGACTTTCTTATCCCGCCTCCGATGTCCAGCAATCTGCAATCCTCGCCCCTCCCCTGCAATATGGTCGCGGCCGAACCTCATGGGTCGTGGAATTTTGGGGACTATCGATTTTCCGATGCATGACGCTCAATCTCTGGTAACGTTTTTCTCTCGGTCCCCTAATGTTTCAACGAATGACGGGCTTCGAGAGCACGGAAACATGCATGCAACCCATGAGGCATATGCAGGGATTCTTCCGGAAGAGGAACCCGCAACCGTGAGGATGGGATGAGATGGGACGGGTGTAATTTAACCGGCATCCTAGATCAACAAGTGAGCAATTGCACAGATATTTGCGCGAAATACTGTACTACTTGATACAAGATCTAGTATCGATGCGATACTGCACGTTCTAGCGAATCTAGATGTACGGCACTTCCTGCAAGAAATGGAGTTTGACAACACATTAAGTCTACCTTAGCGGCCCGATCCGCGCACCTTAACAGAGTCAATTCCAGTGGGGTTCGGAAACCCTGCGCAGGGTTCCCGCGGAGTCGGCGAAAATAGTCAAAGATTAGGGCTTCAAGCGGGGAAGGTCCGAGCCAACGGACTACAGGTCTTCCCCGGAAGACATTTACGAGATAGCTCGGCCTACGCTCAGTAATATTTATGCAGAGGACTTGAAAAAGAAATAACAACCGCTGCTGCTTGACTCGGCACTGGTCACCAAGTTTTCTCACTGGGCCGGCAATTACACATGGGGACGGATTTGTAAGGTTTCTCTTTTTTATTACTTCGAAGCTAGCGCTTTATCGCACAGCTGGATCTGATGATTCTAGAAGGACAAGATGCACTAAAATGCTCTCAGATTTGTGTAGTAAACTAGTAATTAGTTTTGCTTTTCAATTTCACTTCTGAACGTATAAAAGAAAGGGGATATGTGTCCTGAAGCCTTTTCGGGGGAGGGACGGCCAGACGTATTGCTCAGTTGCGAACCGGAAGATAAATGAAGCTGACTTGGTCCAAATCATTTACGCCGCTCGCAGGCCCCGCCGTTCTCGATCAACGGATCTTGGAGTTTGGGCCGTCCCTAAAGATGCAGTGTGGGACACTAAGAATGGCAGGCTACCCGCCTAATCATTCTGGGGTATCCCAATATCGCTAGTCGGGGAGGCTCATGCATACATAGGTGATGAAGACTGAACCGTTTGTAGTGAGCTGGTCGAAGCTCAGTTCATCATTCCAGTGAGCATACTTGCTGATCATCAAGGATTGTCTTGCCAAGTCTTACTCCCCCCCAGTAGGTGAAATGGGAGGGGTGGCATGAACGAGTTGGTACCAGGCCCCGCGAGAACATAGTCTGCTATTGGACAATGATTCTCGTTTCCGAAAAATCGGTTGGCGGTTATAGATCGGATGTAAGATGGCCATTGTTATTTCAACTCTTTCCTCGGCCCCGACCACGTCTCCTCTCAACGCTTTGTGTCATATCACTCTTGTAATGCCGAATGATCCGTTTGTCGAGGTCTCTTTCTGCCTCCAAACCAGCAATCTTCTGTTGAAGCTCTGCGATCTTCATATCTTTAGCCTTCAAGGCGACTCGAGTTATATCTCTGCCTTTCGATATGCCTGAAATCTTTAACGCATGTTTGTTCAACAGCTCTTTAAGATTGTATGTTGTTTCCTGGTCGATATGTTGATCTCTGAGCAGTTCCATGACTTCGTCTGTGATATCGTAGCTGTGCTGCGTTCTTTCTCCGCGATCATCCGTCGCTTCCGTACCTTCTCGTTGTAGTGAAAAGTGACTAGGTGTGGCAGATGGGCTGCGAAAGCCAAAACGATCATTTCCAGCCTTGAGCGTGATCGATGGGGTGCCGAAAACATCGTCATCTTTCGAAGCACGATCAGAGGCAGGTATTGTTTTGTTGATCCCAGTAGCAGGCGTGGGCAGTGAATCTTCCTCGCGCTTCCTCTTACTTCCCGGTGTTGCTGCGTAATTGGTCTTGATGGCTTTTCGGGGCGTTTCTGGGGACCTCATCTCTGCCTGTTCCACAGCCTTCGCCATTGCCCTCTCCATCTCTGGCGGCAATTCAAAACTACCATATTGATCCTCATTATTCTTCGCGAGATCTGCCATAAACTTGTTGCTCGCCGCGGCCTGTCCTTCCACGGTCCTCTTATCTCCCGCGGCTTCTGCTGTCGTAGTTCGTCGCTCATCTGCCTCGGACCGAGTATTGTTCATGACCGTGCCCACTTCTCTTGGGGCTGCATTTTCTTTCCAGAGGAAGAACCCGCAGCCATTATCCTTCGACTCTTGACATGTGTAGAACCATCTGCCTTTGTTAGGGCCTTCTTTCTTGACTTGGAACTGGGTAGCAGGTAGTCGTGGATCACAATTGCCTGCTGATTATTAGATGCGAAGCGTAAGATTACAGACAAGACTCACAGTGCCAGATTCCGTCTGCGAAGAGGCCCTTGCTGAGTCGAGCTGTAGAGGGACTGTTGAAGGCAGGGGGATGCTTTGATCGCTTTTGGGGTGTAAACATGGTGATAGCACTTTTGACGATGGTTGGAAGCTGGTTCAGCAGGGAAAGCCGCTGCTATCGATCGTCCTTCCACATGTGTATGAAGCGCATTCATGGGAAGGCGTGTCCAAGATCATCATGAGGTTTCCATTGACGTGGTGTTGACGTCGCTTTGTTGCTCAATCAACCCAGTCTTGGTCAAGGAAAGGAAGGTGGCGGGGCGTGGCTTGTTTCTTGTGGGGCTGTTGTGGCTGGTGCCTCGCTTAGCTCCGCATCCCCCTTTTCTTGCTCGCAACTTCTTTCCATGGTACAATGGGCGAGTGGGAGTATCGATTTGATTAGAGACATTTTGCAAAATTTACTAAGGTAGTAGCTAGGTAGTTATTTGAAACGTCTTTCTCTAAGATCAAGATTAGTAGCCCGAGTCGTGAGTAATCGCAGTATTACGCAAGGTTTTTAGCGAGCATTGGAGGTCTTGTAAGGGAAATTAAATCTTAAGTGGAGTTCATCGAGCTCAAAAAGGCCCTACGTGAGGCCCCATCCTAATATTTGAGCGTCTATAGCCATATCGGTGAAGTAGTGCGAGGCTGCACGAGATTGCAGCTTAAGATCAGAAGTCCACTCTCAACTAGCTCAACATCTCGAGTTTATTATAAATTGCAGGATTTCTGTCATTGAACGTGCTACTGGAATCTGAAGCCTTGATCTCGCAAAAAGTTTTGGTACTGCAGGTCCACTCGGCTTATGTCACGGGGATCAGCAGACTGCAGGTACCTTGCTTGTCATGCTGACATGCCAGCAGCCAGCAGCAAGACGACCTTTTTACGCATCAAGTTAGAGATATTATTCCAATATTTCTTCTGCTGACACAAGTAATATAAGACCACGATCATTGTCGCTTTCGGGTCTCTCCTGTTTCTCGAAAGCGACCCATTCTCCGCCGTAATCCTCGAAATCACCTCTCAAACATTCTATTCCAATACCCACAGCAATGGAGGAAAGCTCTAAGCCGGTCTTAATTTTTTGTGCTACTCCTGTAGAGGGTCATTTTGGGCCTCTAAGCGCTATCGCGAAGAACATGGTGGTCCGAGGCTTCGAGGTGATCTTCATCACGGGCAGCACCTTCCAGTCCAAGATAGAGAAAATGGGCGCAACCTTTAGCCCCCTGCTCGGAAAGGCAGATTTCAGCATGGCGACCGTCAACAGCTTATTTCCTGGACATGATAAAGCGCCACCTCCATCAGGGCCACACCGCCTGGTGCATTCCTTGCTGTATGTCTTCGTAAAACAGATTCCGGACCAGCACGAGACGATCCAAGCCGTTCTACACGGGATTAAGAAGACACGTCCACAAAGGAAACTTATTCTCCTTGTCGATTTCAGCTTTGCAGGCGCACTTCCATCCCTCTACGGCGCGCCAGGGCTGAAACCGGACGGAGTGATCTTCCTCGGAATAGCTCCTCTCTTTCTTTCAGCACCACATATTCCTCCCGGGGGCCTTGGCTTACCGTATGACACGTCGCCCGCCGGGCTAGAACGAAACAAAGAACAGTACAAATACCGTGATGAAGAACTTTTCAGCGAAGTTAATTCACATGTCCGCACTATCTTCAAAGATCTAGGAGCTGAAGAGAAGCCGGACTTTATACTTGAAATGCCTATCTTGAGAGCAGATAGATTCCTCCAAATGTGCATCCCGAGCTTAGAGTACCCGCACCCAAATCCACCACCAGGACTGAGATTTGTTGGCAGCCTGCCTGCAGGCCATAGGCATACAGGAAAGGGGAACCCTGTCTGGTGGGATGATGTTGCTGTGAATGCACCAAAGAAGAAGATTGTGGCTGTCTCACAAGGCACCGCCAACGTTACCTTTTCGAAGCTCATCATCCCGACCATTGAAGCCCTTGCCAACGCAAAAGATGTTCTGGTAGTGGTGGCACTCGGAAGAGAAGGTGCTGTCTTGCCTGAAGGAACCGTGGTACCCGCAAATGTAAGAGTAGCAGATTACATCCCGTTCGATGACTTGCTGCCGTACACCGATGTCTTCGTCACGAACGGTGGATATGGGGGTTATCAGCATTGCATGAGACATGGGGTGCCGATGGTCATTGCAGGAATGGCTGCAGATAAACCAGAAGTTGCAAATAGGGCTGAGTGGGCTGGGGTCGGGCTGAATTTGAAGACTGATGAACCTACGGTGCAGGCTATTAAAGAGTCTGTGGAGAAAATCCTGGGCGATAAGAAATACAAGAAACGAGCCCAAGAGTTGCAGAAGGTGATGGAAGGATATGATACCTTTACACTCATTGCAAAGAATATTGAAGAGCTGGCTGAAGCACAAACTGAAGGATAGTTAGAGTAGACGGAGCATATTACCCTTAAACTCAATCAATATGGTGGATTCAAAGCCCTGGTCAAGCTCTCGCCAGTCTTGGGACTTTGATTATCCCAGAGAATATTTAAGTGGAACCACGAGTATACCCATCATAAGGTCAACTGCAACACCGGTCTTCTCGTATGTGCCAAAATCCCATCTAGCTATCGCACATAATTCAGGGGTTCAAGTGATACCTGTCCAAAGAAGTGTGGGGTAGCGTATTTCACCTTTCAAAGTCAACAGGAGTTACGTGTTTGAGCAATAATACTGCAATAAGTGCGTGGGTTTGAGCAGCAGCATAGATCGCAGCTTCCTGGAGACGTCTATGATATCTAGCTCAACGGAGATATCTTCTCGCCAGCATTGTTTATCACGATAACCAAAACATCGCGAGGGGCAACCCTTACGTTGACACCAAATTCTCCTGTGTCAAGCAAACAGTCTCGAAGGTGAATGGGGAAAAGGCTTGCTACAAGTTAATTGGTTGGAGTTGCATTGACACTCATGGATTTTGTGCTCTAGTGAATGGGTTCATTGTGATCAGACGCTACAGAAAAAAGATTGTGCATGTTGTGCATGCAGGTATTTCTCATTCCCACCCTAACGGGCATCCATACTCGTCTCCTTGAGGCGAGGCCATGATATGATAGATCTACGACGGACTCACTACATTTCAGGTCTATGTATGAGATGGATTTGGGTCCAAAAAGTTGGATATAGTGATTTCGAAGCTAAGAATAGAGACAACAGTGAGAGTAATACCATCATAGAAATCTGCCATACTTAGATTCAGCGTCACGTATTGTAGTTAGATGCGAAACTAAGCTCAACGATCATCTATTCTCCACCAGACTATCAAAATGGTATGACTGTGATCTCCATTACCCGAAGATTCTAAGTCTTAGCAACCTACCAAAATGGTATTCAAGTCTAGCGGCAAGATCACTTCTTAGTCGTTAAACGTAGGAGCAATGGCAATATCTCGGCCTAGGTTGGTGACCACACCCCAAACAGTAAGGCGCCATCATTGGCAAGTTTACTAAGTGACACTCATTAGTGTTAGCTTTTTCCTTTCGCAAATATGTGAAAGAATCCTAGCCTGACTTACCTGACAGCATTCCCAGTTTCTTTTCGGCTCCCAAAAGAGAAGGAATCCGAAAACTTCATCGAAATTGATGGATACCATGGTGAGCACTCTTTTTGTTATTGTAGTGCAAGAAATAGGATATTGGAAAGCTCTTTTCTTCTTGTTAAATTCTACTCTGTGGTCAAGAGCTCAAAGTTTTGGGTTTTGATCAGAGGAAGATTGTGCCATTGTCGAAAAAATGAGAGCTTTTAAGTTTCTTCAGTTGTTCGAGAAATTTCGCAAATCTAGCTGTTATTCACAGTTTTCTACACTATCTTGATCACGAATATAGATATGTATGAATCAGGAATCTCAGATGCAAGCTATACAATGAAACACGATTACCAAGGCATTCACAAGCAAGCGTTAGTTTTGAATTAATCAGAGGCAAGCCATAATGAATCTCAAAACGATAGAGCATGACTCTTTTGTGTAAAAAGCATTTACACAATCTAAAAGAGGTTGTAAGGATGTGTTTGGTAAACACAGATGATTTTTCAAGCTCCAATTCGCTGTGTACTGACTTTTTCGCTAGTTATACATGCCAAGCGATGCCAACAACTTGTGGTTGGCTTGAGAGCCACGATTTGAATGACTGCAACGAGACTTTCAACGCGGTGGGAGTGGCGGTCTGCCAGGGCAATTTCCAGGACTATGATATGTTGCGATTGGGCATAATGGGACAGAAGCATAGAATGATCCTGAGGATCAGAAAAGGTATTGGTGGTGTTCATTAGAGAGATGGGTTGAATTTGTATCAATAATCATGATAATTGAGACTGGGTAGATGTGATCAGCTGCAAGCTGAATAATGTATTGAGAGATACATTTGCAGAGAGCGAGCGTGCATATAGAATAATCTGAAAAGGGGGGAACCTGTGCTCAAAAACTCGAAAGCCTGCTCATTACGCATCTCGCTGATTATGGAGAGTTTTTCTTCTCTGGTCACAAAATTTATGGTTAATAGTCCGCGAGAATGAAACTCTGGGTTTAATTTACTGTTTTTGCTGCGGGCGACCTTGTGTTCGCTATTGGTTCCTGCAGGCTGCTCAGCCACACTCGAGTTCTCGTGCTGCGGCATTGCTGCCTGTTCTACATCAATGAACACAATTTAAATTTCAACCCTCGGTGTTTCAGACGGTACTGACATCAATAAAATAACTCTGATAATTACTTGAAGCGGGACTCGAAAAGATGGCTACGAACACTCAACCAGCACTATATTCTTGGGAGGCGTTGAAGCATCCCGACTCAATCCGCTTATTGAACTTACACCCCTCTCTCTCACCTTGTGACGAGATTATGATATCTATTCGAGAGTCCCGTTTGTCCGTGTCTCCCAGTTACGAGGCTGTGTCATACTGTTGGGCTACTGAAGACGGGGATGACTCGAGGAACTGTACTATCTCTTGCGATGGCACATTGATTTTCATTACGCGAAATTGCGAAGCTGCGCTCAAAAGAATCCGTAATGACAAGGAACGTATCCTTTGGGTTGATGCTATCTGCATAAATCAAGCCGGCGACTGCGAACGCAGCCACCAGGTCGGATTGATGGGTTCCATCTACAAGAATGCTTTTGGTGTCCTCATTTACCTGGGAGAACCTACCTCGGACCTCGACCCTGACACAGAGTTGGAAGTAACAGATATATTCTTGGATTTCCTTGGTGCCTTCTTCACAGAGGCTGACGATAGGATAGCGCAGGGGATGGATATAACGGATTCATCTCGATATCAGGAATTCATTCGCAATGTTCAAGCCGCTTCTAGAGGCCATTCGCTACAACTGCTGCCACTCATTCGAGGATTACGAGATATTAGCAGCAGAAGATGGTGGACAAGAATTTGGGTCATCCAAGAAGCATATTTGGCAGTGAAACAAGGGGTCACTGTCCTTTGGGGCCCAAGAGATACGCCTTACCCTTACTTTCTCCTTTTCAACCAAGTCATTGACAACTTGAGATATCTTCTAGGCATACTGGAACTGAGGGATATGGGTTATCATTTTCGAACAATCGCTCATTGCACGGGGTCTTTAGATCATAAAGACGAAAAGCTCGCCTACATTCTCAAAGCTCTGAACAACGCTCGGTCACTCCAAGCATCCGACTCTCGAGATAAAGTGTTTGGCTTGATTGGACTCATCGACCCCGATGCCCAAGTTCTATCCTCCCCGGACTATAATAAGTCAGCTATTGAAGTCTTCAGTCTTGTGTCAAGAAGCCTTGTGGAGAGAGGAAAGATTCTTGATCCGTTATACTACCTATCCGAGTCTGAATCATCACTCTGCCCTTCATGGGTAATCGACTGGAGCGAACCTGCTACTGTTGATCCGAGTCTTCTCTGCAGAGGGATCATGCATGCTGCAGGCAATTCGAAGTCTTCATGTGTTGCCCTTGACGACAATGCTGAGCTTCGAGCAAGAGGTAAACTCATCGATGAGGTTTTCGAGTTGCCACTTGCGGATCAAGGAGAATGGATGCATGCGCCAAGAATAGACAGTTTGCAGTCCATTTGTCATCTCTTTGATAAAATGGATGCTTACCACCCAACTGGTGAACCGACGGCACGGGTTCTAGGGATAATGTTATCAGACCACAAAAAGAAATACGATTCCGACGCAATAGAAGATTGCGAACAGAGTTTCCAGGAGTTCTACTCGATTGTTATGAGTGGGAAGGCCCTACATGACATAGAGAGGGACATCTCAAAAGCAAGGAACGATGTCCTTACTTATTCCAGGACATTTTTGCATTTTTTGCCACTGTGTATTTCTAAGAAAAGCTATCTTAGCCTAGTTCCACGGAAGACAAAAATTAGAGACAAGGTAGCGATACTTAGTGGAGGGCGGCTTCCTTTTATTTTGAAGCCCGTTAGAAATCATTTCAAACTGATAAAGGCATGCTATATGCACGGATATATGAAGGGAGAAGCATGGCCCAAGAATGAGGAGGACCTGGATGAGGTTATCATTCGATAAAGATTGCAAGCACTTATGACTCACTGTGCAAAGTACTATAATGCCTAGAAAAAAAAACTTGTGGGAGGGACAACTATGACCAAAGCTCTAGAATCACAAGCGAAAGACACGAGATAAAAAAAGCGGCGATATACTCGGATAAAGGTGCTGTTCCTAGCTCATTTAAAACAAATCGATCCGAGTCTGTGCTTATCTTGCTTCTTTACGCTAAGTTTCATAGAGACCTTCTGGCTAGTGCCCAGCTCTCCAGGTGGGGAATATAGTCACAGTTCATACTTCTCCAAGGACCATAAAGAAGCCATTCTCCAAACTCGGTCTGGAATAACGAACAGAGACCGTCACACCACAGCCAGGCTCATTCTCCAAGAAGGGTTTGGAACAACGAACAGAGATCATTTTACCACTCTGGCGTAGTATCCAAGATGCTCTACGAACCTTCAGCAACACTTGCTACCCATTCTTCAATTGAAAAGAGTAGCCCGGAAAACACCTGGGTCTAAGCGCCTTCGAAGACACAGTCCTCACTAGGCTTTCTCAGCTGGCTAGGTTAGGGAAGACGGCGGAGGCAGTGGAAGGCACCGTAATTCTAGCTCCCTCAAAGGCAATTATTCCTTAGTCTGGATGTCTGTGATACGGTCAGGCTCTGCACAAAGAAGTACTGCAATTTTAGCTCTGTCGAAGACAATGTCCCTCTCTAGATCAAGCCAATTGATAGGTCGGTTCGAGTGCACTGCAATTTTAGTCTTATAGGGAAGAGCAAAAGCCTCTCTTGTCTTGGACCTTTGAGCATCAACTGGACAGCCCTGCTTCCGAGAAGCGGAGAGCCAGCCACTAGCATTTTGCTGTTCGTACCTTCCAGCCCTATCATCGCTGGCAGCACTGCAATTTTAGCCTCTTGGAAGCCGATATCCCTTACAAGGCTGCCCATCAGGAAACGCAATAATGGAAACGCACTGCAACCTCAGTGAGAACTGCAAATTTAGCTCTCACAAGGGAACCAAAGCACCTTGTGAAAGTTGGCTACTTGGCAACTTACCCTCATTCCAAGGAGTTGCAAATTCAGCGACCTTGTGCTTCTGGGCAATGACGGTTGCACGTTGCACTGCAAATTTAGCGCCCGGGAAGTCCTCGAGTCGGTAATGCGCCTGGCCGTGGCCGTTCACATTCCAATCTCCATATTTTAGTGGAAGCACTGCAATTTTAGCCTGCAGAAGAGAAGCAAACCACCCTTTCGAGGCTAGCCACTTGTTGCGCAGCCATCTAGTCGGGAGCCCAATAGGATATTATGCAGGTGACGGCTAAGCCCCCCTATCGTTGCACAGCTATGCACAGCCATCCGACGGCTGCGACGGGTAGCAGGGACACCAGTATGCAATTTTAGCCCCCTCGAAGCCCAAATCACTCATAAGGCTAGATAAGCACAGGGATGGTTATAAGGATGAGTAATGCACTGCAATTCTAGTGCCAACTGTGTATTACGAAAAAACCAAGACACGAGACTCTTACTCGATTATCAGTGTCTCGGTTTCCCATTTGGTAATATGTGGTATAAAACAAATGCTTTAAGAGAACTAAGAACATCATGCTGCTTAATTCAAGGTTGCTTATCCAATTTCAACATATTCTCATAAAGGATTCGAAGACTAAGCATTAAGTTTCCTAGGTGCAGAATGAGGAGGCAAATTTTCGTCCTATTCAACTTTGAACATCGAGGCGTATGACTGTCACTTTTCATATTGATTTCACCTTAGCTATCTCTATAAAACGTTGTCGATGATCGAGTATTACAGTCGAGAAGCCCTTGTCGGCAAAGAAAATACGCATACTATGATTCAGTCACTTGCCAACGGCATCCAGCCATCCAATCTCATTCTTTCCAATAATAAATCATCCAGGTCAACTTCTGTACTTTCACTAACATTATCCTCTTCGTCACGAGACATGACAGTTGTAGAATTTTCATTACCATCGGACGTACTAACTTCCGAGTCAGAATATATCGATTCCACGTCAACTTGACTATGCACATCGTAATTGCTGTTCGTCATGTTGTGATACTCGCCAAAACTCCACTCAGAACCTCTCCAGAAGATTTCAGGACCGATCGTTGACGCGGTATCCGAGTCATCGTTCCTACAACCAACTTGAATATCCGGAGGTTTGGGGTGGTAATATTGGGAGAATTCATCGTGTGAAAATAATCCTGTTGCGTTGCTAGTATGGCCAGGCGCTAGGGGAGAGAAATATCCTTGTCCATGGACAGAGATGTGAATTCCTTTTGGAACTCGGCTGGGCTCAGTCGGATGACTGGGCTCTAAGTCCAGACTTTCCCAGACATCATCAGGTCCCCCCCTAATGTCTGGTGATGCTAGATAGAAAGCTTTCTCAAATTCTTGATCGAATGAAGATGGACCGAAGACTTCATCTGCCATGGTGGGACGACTGTCGAAATCGAATTTACTTGGAGATGAGGGAACATATGTCTGATCAGTCGATTTAAGAGAGGCACCCACTTCAATATCTGGATCTGATGGAGGCCCAAAAATCTCGTCAATAATCAATAAGGTTGAAGAGTGAAGCCTAGATACCGGAGAATCGACGGGACTTGTTCGGGCGGCAACGCAGGACACCGAATCATCTGGTTCAACATCCGAGAGATTTGCAAGATCACACTCGTTGCTTACCACCCAATCTAGAAGCTCCCTAATCCTTTCCCTATTTCTCTCAAAATCCTCCCTTGGGATTCCTTCAAGCAACAAATCCATTTCCACCTGCTTCCAAGATGTCATGTCGTTGGTCTCATGAGCTGTCAGCACAGTGGGTGTTTTATGACCAGCGCGCTCCTCTCGGACAGATTCCCGCAACAAGGACTCGATTCTCCCGAGGACCGGTTCCATCCGACCCAAAGTAGACAATGCGAGGCTACCAACAAACGTATTGATAGCACTAAGATGGAAGCCTAATTTTGACCTCAGCTCACTAAAATTCTCGGACCCCAGTCTCATACGACGCCACGCACTCCTCCCCATCGTCTGATACCTGCTCACGAGATCTTGAAGCTCGGCGAGCGTGCTCTCGAGATTTCTTCTGATCTGGTTCCATTCGAGGCTGCGATCTCCTCCACGACGAAGTAGTAGTGATGTGGGATCTCTGGTTTGTTCGGCAAGCCCGGAAAGAACTATGTGGATTGAACTGAGCTCTCCGCTGATTTCTTGGAGTTCTCGGGGGGCATCTTGACAGGCGTTGTAGAGTCGAAGGACAACCTGACCAACGGCTATGAAGTCGCCGACGCTGAATCCGAACGACATGTCGTCATTCAATTTACTCTGAAGGAGAATTCCATTCCGGAAATCTATTCGAAGGGTAATTTTATTCCATAATTAGTTTGGATCTGTTGAGGCAGGCAAGCAGACACTTGGGGGAACTTCGTGACAACGTAAGATGTTATCTCATTCCGCCCAAGGCAGAATCGTGAGGGTCGTGGCTAGCTCTCATTGGAGAATGTAGCGAGGTGGCGTCTCCAGAAGCAAACGGGCTGCACTGCAATCATAGCACTGCAAATTTAGCTCCCACGAGGAAACCAAAGCAGCTTGTGACGGCTGACTGTCTGGCCGTTCACCCTCGTTCCGAGTTGCGAATTTAGCGACCGTCCTACAGTGGGTGAGAATTAAGCCTGAACCCTCAAAAAAATACGGTCCCATCGCTTCGCGCGCGCTAAGCCCCATTTGCCCCTGGGGTGGGACTGCACTTTTAGCCCCCTCGAAGCCGACATCACTCATAAGGCTGGCCAATCCCGCTGGCCAAAGTTAAGCAAAGTTAAGGAAAGTTAGGGAGAGTTAGGGAAGCGAGAGCACTGCAATTCTAGCCCCCTCGAACGGGGTCAGAGAATCAGCCTTGAAACAGTGCACTGCAATTTTAGCGTCGTCAAAGACAACATCCCTTGCCAGATCTGGTGGATACCCGACGACTCGCAGAGCACTGCAATTTTAGCCCCAACGGCGACTTTAAAGCACGTGCTTCGTAAGTATCGAAGACAGAGTTCGAAGTCCATAGAGCAAGAGAAGAAACCGCGAGAATGACATATTATAAAAGATCTTTCAAAGCTAGATACTTTAAGAGCACCAACTAAAGAGAGAGGAATTGCACTTGCAATTATGCGTTGCTGAGGACACGACTAGACACACACTGGGAATTAAATCGACAATATTGGATATTCTATCCAAGCTTTTCTACACCAAAACTCCATCTTCTCCGTCTAAATGCCGCCTCAAGAATGTTCCACATCCATATCCAAGTCTATCCATCTACACCCAATGCACCCGCTAAATCTCAAATTTTTCACCCATATATACACCTCTCATCCAACTCAATGCCGTCTAATCTGCTCCGTGACCGCCCTCCTCGGCCCCATCACAGCAGCAATAGGCAACTCCCCCCTCTCCCTCGCGCTATCCCTCGCGATAGCCTGTGGACTAACAATCCCCGTCCTGGGATCAATCCTGCCATTTGCACTCTGCCCCCTCCTTTCACTGCTTCCCACTGCCCCGCCCTCCACCGTCCCCTTCTCCTGGACCTCCTTCCCCACCTCATCTCCCCAGCTCGCAGAATTCGCTCCAGATGCTTCCGGTATATCTGGCAAGTCATCGACGCCGAACTCCCTGGTCCCGGCCTCAAGATCCGTCAGATCTGTTCCCTCCTCTGCATTCCCCAACTTGCTTCTCCCGCGCGTCCGCCCAAAGAAACGGTTCTTATGCGTCTTCTGACTCGAGGAGCTACTCAATACCTTCCCCATCCCACTTTCCTTACTGTTAGTTCGAGCGAGCGAGTTGTTGTCCTCGCTGCCACGCATACGGCCCGGGCCGGGAGATGGGGAGGTAGTCGTGATTTGTGGGGGCAGTTTGGGTTGACGGTCTTCATAGACGTCACCGAAATCTGCGCCGGAGGAGATGGCAGACATACCGAGGGAGAAGTCGACGCGCTTGCCCATTGCGGAGACGGACTCGCCGCGTTGCCGGAGGGAGGAGGAGCCGCGGTTGCGGAGTATTGAAGGTTGACTGCGGAGAGGTTGAGAGCTGGATTCGGGAGCTACGAATGGTGGGTCGCGGGCCAGGGAGCCGGAGCGTGGTCCCGGGCCGGGAGAAAAGTTGTCATTTGTGCTTAATGGGTGGCCGTTTGGATAGGCGTTTTGTAAGAAAACAGGGAATTGCTCCGACTGTCCTGCGAGACGTTGTCTTGGACCTTCAATACCAAGTTCGTGCATGGAGACCATCATCGCACAGATAAACTTGTTTCGTCGTTGCAAGCGAAGGAGTTCGTTTTGCCAATTCGACTTGTAAAAGAAGACGACGTTTAGAGTGATGGAGTAGGCTTCGTAGATGGTGGTGAGTTCGGTAAGGATGTTCTTCTGGTATTCTCTGTTCTCCGAGCCGACGAATTCCAGTAGGCGGTGTCGTAGCTCCTCAATTTGCTCGAGTGTTGTGCCGAATTTGACTGTGACGGGGACGGCTTCGGCGAGGCCTCCCGATCGCCGTTGATTGAGAATGAAGAGTGTGTTGAGGTAGGTATTTGGCGCCTGGACTACGTGACCTTCCATCTTCTTGAACTCGGTGTATAGGAGAGAAATCTCCTTGACAAAATAATCATCACCTTTCATCTGGGACCCGGTGTTGCCATAAATCGTGACACGATCGCCAACGTCGAAAGGGTGCTTGACGAATACGAAAATGCAAGACTGCAAGAACTCTTGAGCGGTTGCCGAGAAGAGCCAGGAGAGAGCCAAGACGGTGGAGCCAGCAGATGTAAGAACACCTGAAGCTGACGTCGAAATCAACGAGATAAAGACCAAGATAGTGATGACAGCCACGATGAACAAGAAGACGCTATCGAGTTTTGACACCACAGAGTCAAGATCTTTCAGAGATGCAGTGATGGCTTTACGTTCCCGACCAATTTCGACACAGACAGCCTCCAGCTCTTCCATGGAAATATCACCATTCAAATCCTTGTCAAACATGGTGAAAGCTGCATCTGCTTCGTCGTCATTATCGAAAGATGGCCTCAGATCATCCGCTAAGACAGTCTCGGAGTCTTCGTGGGCGAAAGTACGGTATAGTCTGCGAGCGAGGACTTGAGAGCCGGTCGTTGAATTCAGCAATTGAAGGATACTTATGTCATGTTAGCAGAGAATGGAGCAGTGGGCAAGGAGACCTACACTTGATGAGGATGTGTGCTGGTCTTCACAGCTTGACCCGTGAAATCACCCGCAACCTTTCCTGCCACATCACCGACCTTGTTAAACACATGTCGAGCATTCTTCTGTGCCTTGGTGACATACGCCATCGGTGTTCTCGCCCCAGAAGCAGGTCCACTTGGCGGAGGCTCAAATTCCGAGTCTTCCATCTGTATCTTCTCCTTCGAGTATATATACAGCTTAACCAAACTTGAAATCTGGAATTTATTGACCTCAATTCGGTCCGCATATGTTCGAAGATGAAAGCTGATAGCAATAAGTTGGATAATGATCTTCTCAAAGAAGTTCAAGCATGCCCCGACGAAGATCGAGACGATGATTTTGTTCACAATAACCTCCCAATTCCGGGTCGCCTTGTTGCCGTCCAGATGGTGGTTCTTCATCGTAGGAAGGAATGAAACTTCAATAGCAAGCCACCAGAAGAACAAGGTAGCCGGTACTTCCAGAGCCTTGCCAAGATCTCTCCATTTCTTGCTGCTGTTGGTAAAGAGACTGGATATCAGACCCATAGGATAAGGAATAGATTTCGCTAGGAGCTAGAATCGTTAGATAGTTTTCGTGAGCGGGAGAAATCTTGACTTACCCTCCCAGCCCAAAGCGTCAACCATACAATCTCAAGCCAGATCCCAAACCAAAGTAGCTCTACACCACCCACAGTCGTCTGTGGAAACAGCCAGATACCAAACAAAAGCGGAATAAGCAGTAACAGCGTAAGTGGCGTAATATAAACAAACCACCTCACCAAGAAGCTCGATTGATGTACCTTTTTAAAGAACTTGGCTAATTTCGTCGTCGGATTTGCAGGAGGTTGGTATATCTTGGTCTTCTCGTGGATCGGCGTAGTTCCAACATCAAAGTCGTCCTCAGGCTCAACATTGTTTCTCGACCTCGACCTTGCCATCATAGATTTTGACCTCCCCATTGTGCTCTCCTGGTTCGACCGTTCGGCGCTCGAGACCACCCGCTCGGCACGCAGCATCTCCAAGTCATCGTCCAACCGACGAGACTGTTCCCGTTGAGCTGCTGGAGACATAGGCGCTCTGCTGTCCTTCTCGATATAATCTTGTCCTTGTGCATAGCTGGGGTATATCCGCAGGCCGGTCTGTTCTGTGATGTCGTCTAGTCCTTCTCCTTGTAGCGTTCCATCTTCGTCGGAAGAACGGCGGTCTCGGGGGTTTGGATTCGTGGGAGGGTCGGGCTCGAAGGCGGGGAAGGAGTATTGTTCTTTCTCGTTGGTGGGCGTCGACATATTAATTGGGAGTTGTTGGGGATGATCGAAGAGGTCGAGGTGGGAGATAGAGCTCTGATATCACCAGAGACGTGTGTCTGCAGACGTCGATGGTATCAAACGATTGTGGGCCGCAGACAATCCAATTGTATCTAGGTTATGGCAGAAGGTTCAATCGTGTAGAAAAGCTTCAAATTAAAGTGTCCGAAAGTTAAAATGGCTCGTGAAGGTATGAATTGCCGAGAGTCGTATACGGGATGAAAGGAAGCGAATGTGATGTCTGTCTAGACGACAATGGATATAATATCGTCAGGTTGAAGAAGAGAAGTCGTAGTATGAAGAGGTAAAGCCGCTCGGCGGGCCGACAAAAGAGATATCATCTCTCGATCGCGGCTCGTTCCCGATGGCGCGGATTTCCATGTGCTCGCACGTCAGGCCCTGGCGCACACTTCCCAACGGACTCGAACACGAATCGAGCCATGCCAAGCCAAGCTGGCCTAGCTGCGCCGGATCAGGGCGAAGTCGGGATCGTATCCGCTGCAATTGGTTGGGCGTGGGAGCTTTGATGGGAAAAGAGTTGCGGGGTGGGACCTGCCAAGCAGCGCTGAGCTCTCGTTTGCAGCCTCTGTTTGGTGGCGACGTCATTGCTGATCTGAATCATCCGCTGTGCTGAAGCGAGTCGGAGCGATTGTGAAAATTATGCAGCCACTGCTGCTTCCAGAAAGAGATTTTCAGGGCAGACTTTTTGGTTACTATTCCTCCTTTTCTGTCTGCTATTGCTCTACAAAATGCCAAGATCACAACCGGAAGCTGCCCTTGCTCCAAGCTCTGATTTGCATCGTGGCATTTCTACCGTATATTGCCCCCCCTATAAATAAACCACTTATCAGCCAAATCCGCCCCTGAATCTTCGGCAAGCCCTGCACATCCCGATAACAGCGGCAGTGGAACGCCAATCGCTACAATCCGCGGTGGATCTCGCGCCCAAGAATCTTCCCTGTTTCCGCCAGACCCGCGGCCGCTCTAGAATTGGTGATCGCTGTGGATGGTGGGTGACGCGTGGGGGATCGCTGGGAGAGGTGGGTATATATTTATGGGTACCCCTTTTTCAGGTTGTGCTCTGCGCGAATGTGGAAATTCTTCCATCGAAGATCGGACTGGATCGAAGTTGTGGTGGCTTTCCATGTGAAAGTGGAAGCGCTGATACCGTGTTCGCAAATCGTTTGGCATGTTGGAAGGCCATCCGGAGGAAGTCATGAATGGAAAAGCTCTACGGAAACATGTGAGAGCGGATATCTTGCGTGTTGATTCGTTTGTCGTTGCGTGGTTCCAACGTCCGTCTTTCTGCTTTTAGTGTCTGTCTTGAACTACATAATATTTCTCCCTTTTTCAGACACGTTGTCGAGAGCTGTGAGGCAGTGGTTGGATTGCGTAAGAGCGCCTTCCCTTCAATGGCGTATTTCGAGTTTCCGTGTATGCCTTTTCACACTCACCAAGCCCTCATGAACAACCAGATTCTGTCCCTCCCAATTCAATCCCCTCACTCGTTTTGCTGTGTCCCCCTCTTCTGCTGAAACCAGATCTTCCACCGTACCTTCCACCACTTTTCTTCTCCTGCCTCTCCTTCTTTATCCTCAAAGTCCCACGCCTCGCTGCCCTCTTCAACAATCCGAATCCCCACAAAACCTGTCCTCGGCACTTCCCTTCCCCGGCTACTGCTCCGGGCCGCGTCGTACTGTGCCAGAAACTTCATTTCACTCTCCGTCACAGTCTGAACCTGACCCTCCCTCGGCTCTCTGGCCGGGAAAAACGAAATCATCTTTCCTCCCCTCGCCCAAGCCTGTTCATTCTCTCTCCCTTCACGAAGTACGAATGCCAAGCGAATACCTGCGTCGAAGTCATAGATGGCTGATTGCCCGAACTTCACACCACCAAACGTGGGACCGAACACAGACGCCGCAACCTTCAAATCAACAGCCACACTCCTGATCTTCATCCTCTCTTCCCGGCTCACAACGTCGGCGAAATGACAGATATCGGCGAATTCCTGCGTGAAGAATAACGTGTCTTGCTCATAGTCGAAGAATACCTTCGCGTCTTCGTGGCCGCTTTCGTCCAAGGAGGGGAAGCACAGTTTCCAGCGTTGCAAAGCGAGTTGGCGAGAGCGCGAACAGGTGTGTAAGAGGGGTGGGATGCGACAGGAGGATGTGAAACCGTCCATTTTGCTTTCGCTTCTGAGATCCACGATGCGGGGTCCGGTGCATTGGATTGTTGCTTGCCAAATTTGGTCAAGGAGTTCTGATGGAAGGTATGGTTTGGAGTTACTGGCACTTTTGTTCCGCGTGGAGGGAGTGAGCGAGAGGGCTGCTAGTGAATCTTCCATCCTGTAATATTGTGGACTTGGAGCGCGGGTTGCTTCCGTCTGCGGTGAAGAGATTGACTGCTGAGTAGGTGCAGAGAGGTGCAGGTTGAGTTGATAGCAAGCCGGTAGCCCAGGCGATAGGTTCACGGCCACCTAGAGGTATACTCAGCTAAATCTCTCTGTTCCCTCTAAGGTTCTTGAGCTGGTACGTATAATAACTATGAAAAGACAGACGAAGAGAAGGGCGGTACTGTCACAAGGCAGCAGCCATGTCTCAGCCACAATTCCGGTTTTCACTACCCCGCCATAAGCTGACAGTTACCCCACCAGGGGCTGTCAGAACTCGTGGCGCAATGCTGGTCTTCAATGTACCATAATTCAAAGAATATTCAGAAAAAAGAAGAAAATTGTAGGTTAGAATATTCCTTGAATCAAGGGATATTCACTAAATTAAAATAGTTATTAGACTTTGAATGTCCCTCGAATTATGGTACATTGAAGACGAGCAGTGCGCCACGAATTCCGACAACCACTGGTGTTCCAAGCGATGTGTTGCTGCCTTCCAGCCTTATCGCTTCTTAGCAACACTACACCTCTCTTCATTCTTTCCCAAGACCGATACAGAATATATATAGAGTATGCACTATATCTAGCAAGACCTAATGCATGCCGCAAATAACAGCCTGCTCAAGAGAATGCCCAGAACGCAGCAGCAAAATTCGCCTTGACGATGGAGGATCCTTTGACGACGAACGAAGCCTTTCAATATAACCCAGCTCTGCTTGGCCCAAGACTCATTCGAATCATCAATCTGAGCCCTTCTCGGAACAAGTCGGCACCTCTGTGCATTAGACTTAAAACTGTATGCGTCGACAATTTTACCAGTTATGAATGTCTCTCATATACCTGGGACGGACAGATACCAGACCGTCCTGTCTACTGTGGCAGGAAACTCATGCTTGTTACGGCAAATGCAGAGGCCGCTATGTGTCGTTTTCGACGAAAGCACCGCCAAAGATGGCTCTGGATTGATGCAATCTGCATCAACCAGGCCTGCGTCGAAGAGAAGAATGCTCAGGTCTCCATGATGGCGGATATATACAGAAACGCCAGAGCAGTACTCGTGTGGCTAGGAGCTGGTACAAGAGATATCGAGAAGGCAATAGCGTATTGCCATCGTGCGATATGCATCCCGCTGAAGCATATGAGAGGTGTGGATCTACCTACCCCTCCAGCGAGGAGCAGGTGGGAAGAGCTAAAGAAGCAATTTTATCTTCAGCCGAATGTCAAATGGATGCTCGAGGAAGGTAAGGTTACTAAAACATTTCAATAGCAAGCTTTGTTCATTGATCGCGTTATAGATTACCGTCTTTGCGTCGAGAAAGGGCTCGACCAAATTACGCAGCATCGATACTGGAGCCGCATTTGGACCGTCCAAGAAGTAGCTCTCAGTCGCCGATCCAAACTCTATATTGGAGACAGCAAACCGATATCATTCGAAGAGCTAGTTTACGGCTATGACGTCCATGAGTACTATCCTAACGGGAATGCCCTTCTGTACAACCGAGACCGCAGTCGCACGGGCTTGATGTTCCACTTGGAATGTGCTCGTCATGTCAGGGAGAAAACCGTATGGGATTCTTCAAATACGGTCACGATTGCCGCCTCTCTAATGGGAAAGAGATCAACCGAACCCAGAGATATTTGTTTTGCAATAAAAGCTGTCTATCCTGATCTTTTAGGTAATATTGAAGTTAGATACGACAGAAGTATTGAGGAGATTTATATTGAAATGGCGGCTATTTTGTTCAATGGGACTTGGGGTACAAAGTGGCTGGGATGGATGCTCGATATCGCAAGCATGTGCTTGCCAAAATCACTGAGCTTTCCATCATGGGTGCCGGATTGGTCTTCTGAAGAGACTGCATGGTCAGATTACAAACATTTTATCCATCGGGCAACGAGCGATTCCAAGGCTGCTGGCATGTTCTCGGCCAACCAGCATAACCTCCATCTGTTAGGCAAAGTTGTCGACACAGTCTATGAGCTAGTGGGAGAACCATTCCCAGACTGGACGGTTCGGACCGTCGCCGTACAACCGACCTTAGAGGTGGAAGAGGCCCTGAGGAATACCCACCGGACTCTCGCTTCGCTGCAAAAGTCTTCCCACCGCAAAGATTTGGCCGAACAGTTCTATAATCTCATCTCCACGATGCTCGTAGGGCAATGTCTCGAGGGCGTTCAGCGGTACATCCTCCGCGGCGCAGCGGAGGACGGATCACCTACCTCGCCTAACGATGAATCTTCAATTTCATCTCATGGAAACCTCACTATTGATTGCGAGCCGACGTCCCAAAGGGACGCGCTTTTGCCTCCTAATGACAAACTGTCTTGTCGTACAGTTTTCTTAACAGGAAAGGGCCGAGTTGGTTTGGGTCGCGTGGTTCAGCCTGGTGATGAGCTTGTGTTGTTGGCTGGCACTAACCATCCGTATGTCGTTCGACATACACCTTCGAGGGGGGGTTACGAGCTCCAAGCTTCTGCTATTGTGGATGGTATGATGATAGGGGAGGTGTGGTCTTCCGTTGAAGATAATCTAGATTATATATGCTTTATTTAAGGGGGCCACAACTCGTAGATCTTACTTTCGTCTCGAAGATAGGAATAGGTTATTACTTAGATGTATAGGGAGCTAAATTAAAGAAATAATAGCTAAGATACGGGCGTTTTTCCTAGGACTATTATATAAATTCACTTTCTCCGGGCCTCCTTTCTGTGAATTCTATAGTTTGAGCTTTGAGGCACTTCTCGCAACTTCTTTAATAATTAAGTAAGATACGAAAAAAAGTGGATTAAATAAATTCAACGATACGACTATTTTTCTAGATGTATTTATTCCATAAGCTAAGTATATAGTGCTTAAGTTATACGAGTGTTAATTATAAGACATGAGCACTGAAAAGAGTACGGGGGTGACTTTTAGTCGAAAAGCTGTGATTCTCACGAAGTAAAAGTGGCTTAGCGATGGCAGTGGTCATTGAAGGATCCCCAGGCAGAAGTCTGTGAATGTAAGAGCTCGCGGCATTAGTAGCCGTATACCCCCCTTTAACACCTTATCCTATCTAGCTTTTTATAGATGTTCCAGGGCTTCTAGAAAAATCAATCTGAATCTCATTTAAGAGCTCTAAATGTCCGAAACCTTCGGGAATAATAGAAGGGAATGAGATCAGAATGTCCTAGGAGTGTAAGTACAATGGTGTACGTCGAGTAATGCCGCGAGCTCTTACTAGCTTATGATATAGAACGGCAATATAGGCTCCTTCCCGCCACCTTTCTCGAGCTAGTTGGCGCTTTTTCTCGAAGGGAGTGGGAGAAATATGCGTTTCAATGGTAGATATCAAAGTTGCATTCGTATGTGAGTCTTTCTCTGAAACGCAACAACATTCGAACCCTTGTCAACCTATAATAACGACGTTACCTAACGACTAGCCAGCTGAGTATATATTGATTTGGCCAAAATACAATATTACAGGTACTTCGTATGTCTTTTAAGAAAATTTTATTTCGCTTCTGCAGAATTCAACTTCACGATGGTGGCGGAATGAATCTAAATCGAGAACTTTGTATAGAGTATTTACAGATTGGATGCTGAGTAGATGCTATTGAAATCAAGCAATTCAAAATCTCGAAAGTAATAATAAATTACCTATTGTGTAAAGTTTACGGTGCTTCAAGTATCCTCGCCCAGAATCAAACTCGAAAACGGAGCGAATACTTGAAACAATCAGTGCGCAGTGAAACCCAACAACCCCAAAGAGGATTTCCGTATTATCGAAAAACTTTCATGACTATAGCTCAAAAATTTAGCTTCCGTCTGACCACAGTGCTCCTGAGCTTTCTTGCTCTCGCCACCACTGCCTGGTCTGGTATGCGGGTGGTGGACTCTCAACTCCTGGATGGGATTCCTAATAACATCACGTGCAAGGCACCCGTGCTGACTCAACCTCACAGGCGGACGACAGGCAACAACTCTCAATAAACATCGCCATCTGACCTCCTGGCCCAACTTGAGTGATGACGCCACAGGTGAAGGGGAGTGATAACCGAAATAGTTCGATAGCTCATTGCTGCGGCACTGCCAAATAGCTCTGCAAAAGGAGCTTAGCAAAATACTCTCAGGAAGATGGAGGACCTAATCTCATCACCTTCAGCTCAGTCTGGGCCCGAGGAAATGGGCAGCGTCTTGCAGACTCGGACACAAACTACATCGTCACAGCCCGACCAACAGATGCGCCATCGTACGAGCACCGAGAAGGTGCGAACAGGATGCATCACCTGCAAGCGGCGCCGCATCAAGTGCGATGAAGCAAAGCCACATTGCAGTAATTGTCTTAAGAACCGAGGGCATTGCGAAGGATACATCGCCGGACAAAAGAAGAAGCCTCCCGGCCCTACGCAAATTGTCTGGGATTCCATGCAGGCCGTTCGTGCACCACAGCCAAGAATGCTGCTACGTCTTGACCCTGACTCCATTGATTTTCGGGACGATGTGGGCATGCGTTACTTCGACGAGTTCACAGATCTAGTTCATTCGCCCTGGACAACTGCAGCATCGAACGGCGATTTATGGGAGGTGACCATGCTTCAACTTGCCCACGGCAACCAAACTCTTCGCTATGCTGCCATGGCCATCGGCGCGTTGAGCAAGTGGCACAGTCAGACGAAGTCCGAGTCGCTTCGTGCAGTGTCAGTACCCAGTCTTCCGTTGGTGGAGGGAGACATGCACTACTTCCACGCCGTTGCATACTACGGCCGTTCTCTGAAGCTACAGAACCAGAAGGCTTCTCTGGAAGACGCTGTATTTCTCTCGGTTTTGCTGCTCTTGTTCGAGGCGCTTCGCGGCAATCGGAAGGCCGCTATGGATCACGTTAATCACGGCCTGGCTCTTCTGCTAACTCTCACGACGGACCAGGGTGCAGATGACCGTCTAGTCAAGTTCGCACCGAACCCGAAACCTGTAATTGGCTCAGTAGCAGACGTCTTTACATATCTCGCACCGCAAGCTCGCGTTGTTCTACCGGGCAGGTTGGGAAAAAGCCCGCCGCCCCTTCCAAACCTCATGAAGGGACTCAAGGACAAAAAACGGACAATGGAATCGTTCCTGGTCCTGCTGAGTCAATTGCCTCGATCTTCTCCAACGCCAGACAACATTCCAGTCGTTTTCAGTAGTCTCGATGAATTTGAGCAGTATTGGGTCCCTTTTCAGCGTAAACAGATCGCAATAGCTCTGATAATGCAAGAACTTATTCAGGCGTCAAAAGCTTCGGGGACAAAGGATAAAGACATCGACAGCTTCGACCTCCTTGGGAGCTCTCGGGTTAGAGAATTTTGCGAGGGCTCCAGGAAGGAGATGGAAGCGCTTCATGCAGCATTTCTCCCTCTGTTCAACAGGATCATGATGTCCGACATCGAGTCGCCAATATACCTAAGAGCGATCCACCTACGGCTGCAGCACCTGGGCTTGTACATCTTCGAGGACCCACCAGCGTTTCTTGACATGGAGTTGCTAAAATCACTGACACCCCTGTTCCGCGAGTATCTTTCCCTGGCTGAGATCGCTCTGCGCACGGCGAGGCGACAGACCAAGAACCCGGCTCACGCACTGTCATTGCAGTGCGGCTTGGCACTGTACCTGCTAAGTGTGTCTTTGCATTGTCGCGACCCTCTAGTACGCGACCAGGCGGTGTGGTTGCTGAAAGACTATCCCGGCCAGGATGGATTGTGGAACATACGCTCAATATATGCTATCGCAGTGAAGAACCGCGCTGTGGAGCAGGAAAATGCCGCAGAGGGGACGCCAGCAGAACAATTGCAACGGTTATGGCGTCGGCACTTCATCTTCGAGGATGGCGGCGATCGCGCCGTGTTCTGGTATATGAGCAAAGATGAGACGACGAGAACATGGCAGTTAGTAGAAGAGGCAGCCGACGTCCGAGGGGAGGCTGAAAACGTGGATTGGAAGCGGCAACCCCTCAGGGGATCTGGTAGACCGCTCAGGGCTGATTATTATTCCACTTGAGGCAACTCGATGGATGTACGAGGATTTATGGTAGCACATGTACTATAGAGATATTACTACCAGGGACTATTAGAATTCGTGGCCCAACATTGGTTTTCAATGTACTATAATTCAAGGAATGTTTAGAAAAAGAAGGAAATTGTAGGTTAGAATATTCCTTGAATCGAGGGATATTCACTAAATATAAATGGTTATTAGACTTTAAATCTCCCTCGAATTATGGTACATTGAAGACGAGTAGTGAGCCACGAATTCCGACAACCACTGGTGTTACTGTACGTTCAATGATACAAGACGCCGCTACACCTGGAACGATATTTATATTAGGAGCTAACGGAAAAGAGGTTAGGCGAGCTGGAGGAAATGCATCGGACAGCGGCGGTGTTGGAGCAATGAACAATGAAATGAGGACAGCTACGCAGATATGAAGCAAAATTTCTATTGGTATAGAGGCGACCCAATGTGAAGGAAGGGTACCCTATGAATTATATAATACAGGCAAGAAACAGTCATCTCCAAAATCACCCCAAAAGTTCCTCCAAATTGCTATCTTCCATCACTAATACCCTGAGCATACTACTGGTCTAGGGCCTGATTCTGACACTAAACACTCTATTGTTAGACATAAATTCAGAATAAAGGATAGGGAAAAACCTACCATTTCCCAATACACACCTCTCTTCTTGACAAGCTCATTGTGGGTCCCATTTTCCACCACCCTGCCGTCGTCCAAGACGAAGATGACGTCCGCGTTCTGGATGGTCGAGAGCCTATGAGCCACGGCAATCATGGTCCGCCCGTTACGTACTCTCTCGAATGCGGACTGCACGATCTTCTCGGACTCGGAATCCAGCGCCGAGGTCGCTTCATCCAAGAGGAGGATCTTAGGATTTCGGATCATGGCCCGAGCGATGGCGATTCGCTGTTTCTGCCCTCCAGACATGGCGACGCCTTTCTGCCCAACATCGGTATTGTAGCCCTCGGGCAGGGAGACGATGAAATCGTGGATGAAAGCATCGCGACAAACCTCATGGATTCTCTCCTGTGAAATCGAAGTTGGGTCCGCAACACCGAACAGAATGTTGTCGCGCACTGTTCCTCGGAACATGGTTGGCTCCTGTGCTACAAGCGATAGATGCTGCCGGTAGTCATAGACGTCAAGATTGTTGATGTTGATGCCGTTGCAGAAAATGGCGCCGTGGTTGGACTCCAGATCATAGAACCGCTCTAAAAGGGAAATAATAGACGTCTTTCCGCTGCCAGAAGGGCCAACAAATGCCACGTACTGTCCTTTTTGGATGCGGAGACTCAGTCCATTGAAGATGAGAGTATCTCTCGTGGGATACTTGAAAGATACGTTGCGTAGCTCTATTTCTACTCCGCCATCTGTGTTTGATATCACACTGGATGCCTTTGGCCCCGTTTGGCTTATAACCGCCGACTTTTGAACATCGAGTATTCGATCCGCAGCGGCCGCCGCCCGAGCTGCGTCGGGAGTCAAGCCAAGAACCTGGGCTGCACCCTCTGCACCTTGAATCATCGCCATCAAGCAGACATAGAAGGCTTCCAAAGAGAACTCTCCACTTGCAAGAAGCCTTCCGCCATACCAGATAATCAAGGCCTGGCAGCCGAGAGTAACGCTATCTGCAAAACCAAAGAGCGCGGCCGTCCACTGGGCCTTGCGATGTGCTGCCTGTACATGACCGTCCAAGAGCGTCTGGAACCTCTTGTTGATGAAAGACTCCATCGTGAGGGCAGAGACCGTTCTAATTGCTCCGATGGCTTCGGTGGCGAACTGTGAGCTCTCCATGAAGACTGCAGAGTTCATCTGTTCGAATTGTCTCTCGTGCCTCATCTTCCAGATGCCCGTGGCCAGCAGTATCGGCATTGTGATAAACAAAGCGACTAAGCCGAGTTTCCAGCTGAAGACCAGCGAGATGGTGACGCAACCAATGACAATGAACACTCCAGAGAGTGAAAATGCCAAGTTCATACCGAAGAGCTCATCCAATTGCTTTGCATCACCCGCGATTCGAGAAGTCAGCGTGCCGTGGGAGTTGCTGTCATCGTCGAAAAACCCAAGTTTTTGATGGAGGAGGTCAGTAAGATATTGCAGCTTATACTCTGCACTGACGAAGTACTGCAAACGAAAACTAATCAAGCCCTCGAAGAAGTAGGCAATACCGACACCGCCGGCGAGAGCGAGCCACATCAAACCCCAAAAGTCTCCTTGTCGCTTGAGTTCATCCCCGCTTAACAGGAAGGCATTGATAACTTTTGCAATTAGCCACGCCTGGATCGGCGTACCGGCGGCAACCGCCATCGAGGAAACTATGATGCCCAAGTAGGAAGGCCACTGCGCTCGCTGATCACTGAAAAGTTGTCCAAAGGTACGTATCATGTATCGAGGCGTCTTGGTGTCCATCTGAGTAGCAGTGCTTTGAACCTGGTTTGAGATGCTAGGCGTCCTGTTGAACTCAGCATCATCCACAACGAGTGTCGGCCCATCCAATTCTTCCTGATCAGACAAGTGTAGTGATTGCGCCCGGACTGAGGCGCTGTAAACCCCAGATGCGTTCGCAACGAGACTCTGATGCGTGCCTTCCTCGACCACTCGCCCATTCTGCAAGACAATGATGTGGTCGGCCTTTTGAATGGTGGAGAGGCGATGTGCGATGGTAATAGTCGTACGATTTTTCGAAACCCTGTCAAGGGCGGCCTGGACTATCTTTTCGCTCTTGGCATCAATTGCGCTGGTGGCTTCATCGAGGATAACGATCCGAGGCTTCTTGATAATGCTCCTGGCAATTGCCAGACGTTGTTTTTGTCCGCCCGATAGTTTCGCACCACCATCGCCAACGCGAGTGTCGTATCCCTGCACATGTACAGTTAGAAGGGGTCCAAAATCGCGCATCAATGAGCTTGGGACTTACATCAGGGAGGCGAGTGATGAACTCATGAGCGTAGGCTTCTTGACATGACTCCTGAACTAACTCTTGCTTCCGCTCTTCCGTCTCGTCTTCCCACTGGGTACCTATGAGGCCATGTGCAACATTGTTGAAGATGGTATCATTGAAAAGAAAGGGCTCTTGCTGAACTAAACCAACCTGGCTTCTCCACCATTTGAGATCGAGATCGTCTAAGCAAAACCCACCAACAGTGATGGATCCAGAGAGTATGGGTTTGGCCTGTATCTCTGGTTTCTCGTCCAGGGGATCGCTGCTTTTATCTTTTGATTTACCCGCCGGTGTCTGCTGGACCACCTGGGGTAGAGTGTACAGATTGTTTAGAGAATACCACCGCTCTAGTAGAGCGACAACAGTGCTCTTGCCAGATCCAGATGCGCCAACAATAGCTGTGTTCTGCCCCGACCGGATACGGAGGTTTAATCCACCCAGGACTATGGCACCAGGTCGGCTTGGGTATTCAAATATAACGTCGTTGAATAGTAAATCTTCCGATGAGATATCTGGCTTAAGGGAGCCAGAGTGAGGCTGAGGGGCGTCGATCACAGTGAATAGCTCGCAGGCAGCAACCATAGCCTTGCTAACAGCTAGCAGTGGCGTCGATATGTTTTGCACGGTCATGAGAATCATCATGACCGATAATATTACAACAAGAACCGCGCCAGGATTACTGATTGTGCCGGAAACCAATCGTTGAGTGCCGTACCAGAAAGCCAGGCCGAATGACCCAAAGACGCCAAAGTACTGCTCTCTGCATGAGTTTGCCTGTTCGTTTGTATAACACAAGGGCAATTCTTTAAACTTACGAGAAGACCGAGCTGGGCTCCCAAGAAGGGTGCAGTTTTTTGAGCCCTCCTCATAGCCTCTTGGACCCGATCTCCATACAGGGAAGTTATAAGGCTCTGTGCACCACAAGCAGCGACGAGTCGAATCCCTCCGAGGGCCTCACTGGCAATCGCTATTCCTTCGGCATCCGCTTTTGCAGAGGCAGTTAGGCCTTTGATGATCAATGGCAAGGCCACGGCCAAGACAACCAAAACATAAAGCAATAATGAAGACGTAACCAATGTGATATTCCAGCTCCAGATAAACGAGACGATAAAGGCAGCGCAGATAGTGCTGATAGATTGTAGGAATGTGCCCAGGCGTTCAGATATACCACTTTGCAATGTATTGGATGTTGCGGTGATAGCGGTGGCAGGCGCTCCTGCAGGCATAGAATCGATGACTTGAATTGACTGCCTGAATAGTGATTTCAAGTAATGGAGGCGGACGGCAGAAGATAAGCGGATGCCTATCATTCTGAAGCAGAACTTGTTGGTCGAGTTTAGGCCCCAGCGGCCGATGAAAAGGGCCATGATGTATAAAGCTTGTTTGTTTAAAATTCGCTGGAAGTCATCGCTGGAGGCTGTAGATGAGTCCTTGAAGTGATCCGTGAACTGGCCCACCAGCTGTCCGAAAATGACGTTCATGAGCGGCATAGTCACGCCCGCCCCGACTGATGCTGCAGAAGCAGCGATGTAAATGCAGAAATCCCATTTTGTTGCGTAGCTGAAGACCCTGAGGTAGTCGGAAAATTTTGGTACTCGTTCCTCCCGCTTGGAATCCGCTTCTTTTTCCAAGCTGTTGGATGGGGCTGGGTCGTCGGCCATATTGTGTATGAAGGGTCGTCGATGATTCCTAGGCAGTAGCCGTTGGTCTGATATTTTAGAACGGGCATGTAACATAGATAATTGCTCGAAGCTTACTTTGGGTGTCGCTCAAGTTACCGCCGCCAGTTTAACAATATCAATTGTTGTCTTGATACTGTAAGGTTTGTGTAATGCGAAGAGGACTCGGTTCTTTACACGAGATGATCATGCAATCATTCCAAAGAAGAAGTAATGATAAGGAGAAGAAAAGGCATGAGAGAACAAGATAGACCAGAAAAAACGGTAAGAGTGAGTTTCTAAATACACGAAGGTAAGGCAGGCGATAATGGATGTGCAACGGCATGACAAAGTAAGTGCCTGCCACGCCGTAGGAGTCAACACCTTCGCAAAATTTGTCACTTGCATAGTTACCTAACTCGACACACGAAATGAAGCCCATTTGTCGTTTTCTGCAATGCTCGTACTTATCCGCTTTGGGATTTTTGCGAGCCGTGCACTCGGTTTGACCCCGGCACGAGGCTACGCTCGATTGGGGAGCAACCCTGAGGCTTTCCAACTCGTCCCAATCAATCAAAATTGCGACGCAGATCTACGCTCCGGAAGAGAAAGCCATGCCATCTCCCGAAGGGCCTTAATCACTAGCGGCGACAGAAGGTTATCCAGCGAATTTCAAGGGGGGAAATAATTATGCCGAAATGTGAGTCGTTATGACTACTCCCCCGATCCTACTGAGGGAGACTCTGCCGGACGATGACAAAATCTCGAATAGTGCCACGCTATTAAGTTGTTCGAAGAGATAAGCCTACAGCACAGTGCTACTTTAAATAGGTGTCGCCGCATGCAAATCTGTATACTGTGTTGTTTTCCATACGGTCCATGGTCGGGACACCGTTCCCACCTAGCGTTTTACGGTTTCAACCAGGCTCTTAATTTTATTACTTCTTCGCTACGAGTACATTGTGATTTAGATGTTGCATGTCTAGCTACTCTCTCCTTTTAGCTTATCTTATCCTATGTGCAAATAAGGGCTCCCTTTCCCGCATCCCCTTAGATCCTTAGGTCCTTAGATTTCGACAAATATATCAGTTTCACCCTCAAATTAGCCCCCTGCATCCGATTTGACAGGTCGAGGATGTTGATGAAATTCTCACGGGAAACGACGAGTACAAGAAGACATAATCTAGGAATCTCAGGCGGCTCTGGTAGGTGATGAGAGCTTTGACTTGATGCAAGCATAGGGCTACAAACGAGACAGCAGAAGCCCCTATTCATAAAATGAAGTATTATATGATGGCGTTGCTATGACGAAGAGAGCCTGCTGACAGATTTGTTAGTTGCAGGAGCGACAATTCAAAAATTGGGAGTTGGGTTTATGCGAGGAAGAATATTTTCAAGGTTGCAGATAGAGAAAAAATTCACTGCGAAGTCGATGCGATTCATGCGTGGTTCTCTGCTACCTCGTGCCATCCCCGCGAAGCCATGGCCCACGCGAGGCTGCCTCTTCCACCATCACTTCTTCACCTTTCAACTATCAACATCTCCTTCACCTCGATTTGACCATCGACTCAGATATGGACTCTGACGGATCGAGCATCATTACCAGGACAAAACCAACGAAGCCCATGACATCGCTCCTTAAGCAAGCTGAGAATGCCGTTCTAAAGCAGCTCACGAAAGCCATCGACGGTCACCAAGCAAAGACTCGATACTGCTGCGGAGGAAGCATCCCTGTCGCCGTCTATGCTTCTGCGAAGTCGGATCCCAGCATCTCGTCCACACCGGTCGTGCTTCGCTGGGATGACCCAACTGAAAAAGACGTCTCGAGAAGACTTCGGCTACCAATTGCGAAGGGAGCTTTGAAAAGCTTTGTGTCCACTCTCGAAAATCTTCGTAAAGCTTGTAGAAAAGATGGAACTCTTATGAGAAGTTCCTTCTCCACAGATTTTTGACCCCCATTGTCTAGGAATCCTGGACGTAGTCGCACAAACACTTCTGCCTGGCACTGAAGCGGACTTTCTGAAAGATCGCATAGAACATCGGGGCGTGACAGCTGTCTTGGACCACTTGCGTGTGAGCTGCGCTTCTCAACATCGGAATTTTGCTACGTACTAACAATCTTGTTTCAGATTCTCTCGGCGCCCGCGAGCACGAACAACATACATTTACCGACACCAAAGGATTTCCCGTACCTTGGAAAACTCCTTGTCTCCCTGCCGACTGCACACCACGGTACATTCCGATCCTCAGTCGCTTCTACACTCAGCTGACTGTCACAGGTGGTCACTGGCAGATTTCAAATGCTGGTCATTCTACCTTGTTTGGCTGGGACTGTTCCAAGTCAAGTGGCATTCACTGGGCAGCTTATGTGGGAGATTGCAAGCACCAAACACTTCCAGTTAAGAAAGGGGACTAGCTTACACTCGTATACAACCTACAGATTAGCGAACGCGTTGGCACGGCCCTACACAACCATGTCTTTGCAGACCCGGCACGATTCCCACTCTACGAAGGCGTGAAGCAGATGTTGGAGCATCCAGGTTTCATGAAAGAAGGTATGATTCCGTCTTCGTCAGTTCCTTCTACCTGTACACTCAGTACATTGATATAGGTGGAGTACTTGGATTTTATTGCCAGTATCCTTACTCGCACACGAAGTCGGGTACTTCGTTCTCGATTCTTTATACACTTCAAGGTGTCGATATGGTTATCGAAACTGTGTTCCGTTCTATCGGTCTCAAGACCTATCTTCGGCCAGTCCTGGATCTTTCTCCGCTGGATGATGTAGATCAACTCGAGTATGACATGAAAGAAGATTTGTACAACGACAATCCTTTCACAATTATACAGACTGCGTTGGATATTGGTATTTGGGATAGGGAGTCTATACCAGACTTTCCTAGTTGAGAAGAGTGGAAAAGGATGAAGACAGAAAGCAGGGGTAGCTGGATCGGCACTAAATTCCATCCTACGATCTTCCTCGATAATTAAAAGGGAGAGGACTTGCGTGGTATATCGGCGGGTCATGAAGAACTTGATCTCGGAGCCAGAGAATTCGTAAGTGATCCCTTGTAAGTTGATGCTCTGAAAGCTTAAAAAATGCTATTTAGTACCTCCAGAAAGCTTGGAATCTGGTGGAATACAGAGATATAAAGTGGCTGAACACACCAGCATCCCCGGGAAAAGGAAATCTTTGGGAAGATGCCTTGGTGAACGTAGTGATGGACGGAGAACTTGGTGACGATACCGGATACATGAACCACTACAAGTTCCATGTGGTGATGTTGGTTCACTTTCCAAAGTTCTTGGAGCAGAATCTCACCGCCAAGGAATAGTTCTCGGGTATGTCTTTGCAGAACTGGGGAAGGGTTGATGGAGCAATGATATCTTTGCAGATTTGCTTGGCTAGCTTTGCATGCGCACGAGGTAGAGAAGGATGTATCATATCAAGATAACTGGCTTTCGTATTGCTTCCAGAGGTATCGCCAATATACAATAGCTGTTCAATCATTCCTAAGTTCCAACATACCACAGGGACTGCTGGAAAGGCGTTTCTGACGTGGACGAAATCTTGGAGAAAAGCGAGACTAGAGTCTAACCTGCTGATAGTACGCCATCCAAGCCCCTTTTATCCACAGTTAGAGGCAAAGCATACCTCCTTTTACTCCTCTAGGTAGTTGCTAGCAAGGCGTTACGTATTACCTACCCATATGATCGGTGCAGTTGTGGGCAGTGATGCCGTGCGATGGGGTTCTGTTGTAAGCGAGGTGTACGGGCAAGCGGATAGGCTCACTAGTCTCAAGGCACTTTCAGTTTTCGCTTTCGACTTTCAGTTTCGCGTTTTC